>LXPA01016579.1:12249-47512 GCA_001655095.1 Phylloscopus trochiloides viridanus
GTGTTCTAATAAATCCAATACATCTGTCATGATTCTCTTGCTTGACCACTCAAATGAGGCACAAGTTAAGTCCTGTGTGGCCATTCTGTCCTCCCAAGGGGAGGTCTGTTGACCTTTTTGGAAATTAAATATTTTGTATCAGATAAAAAAATCCTGTCACTTAGATTTTTACTGTTGTTGTGGGCAGAATGGCTATTGGCCATGGGCAGAATGGTAGCTTCAAACAAAGTTTATTAGAGAAGCTTTCCCTCTGAGTCATGGGGTCCAGAAGGGACCACTTTGCTTTTCAAAATCCTTCTCAGAGAGGAGTCCAGGCAGAGCATCCTGCTACAACTATTCCCCTGCAAATCACATTTTACAGAATGGAAATGAGATTAACACCAGTTTACCAAATTCAAGAAATCTGAGATTTTAGTTCACCATATATACTTAGAACAAGGCTTCTGTTATAGGTAGTTACAGCTGTGAATATTCAGTGCAACTCAGACCTGAACACCTCAAGTTTGGTGGCTGGAAGAGTAGGACCATACAATTAATGATCAGCTGAAAATGTAATTAGCATGGTTTGCCTCATGTAGGAATCATACATACAGTTGCTGTACAAACAGTATGGGAAGCTTTATACAGGAACTCAGTGGCATATGGAGGGATGAAGCACAATGCAGGATTGAGCTGTTTTAATCTCATTTCTGTAGGGGCAGACTTGGGTCATACCAGTAGATTTATGCGTGTACCAACTGAGCACACTGATGCTGAAGTCTGATTTATGCAGGTCCTTTATAAAGCCTGTTCAGGGCCACAGGCTTGGGAGAGTTGATGGTCAGGCAAGACAGGGTTGTGAGGAGCTGCCTAAATCTAATCCCACCACAGCCATCTGCACCTGAAGTAACCTCCAGAGATTATCCATGGATCTCAGCTGGAATAACTGAGCCACTTCCAAAAAGGTGGCAGTAACCTTTTATGTAATAACCCAATGGGAGTCACCTCTTCTTGCTCACCAGGATGTATGGTTTGTGGAGTGAGTATTCCTGTAGGGTTCTCTTGCCTAGGCTTATGCTGTTCATGCATTTTACATTATGCCTATGGCTGAGTCACCTTGAGTGCCACACTAGTAGATAAAATGGAATCCAAAACTGTTTACATTTTACAGATGATAAGCATCAGAAAACAGGTTCATAATGGAAAGTGTAGTACAAAGTTGGCTGTAGATTACCCTGTGAATTTTCATGGGCAGAGATGAATGGGTATAGAGCAGGCTGCAGCAAAATGTTCTTCACTTTGCATTCAGTTCCACCTCACCCCTCTTCAGAGCCACGACTGCTGATCTTGTCATTTAAGATCTGGATGAGAGAATTGTGTCTCTGAGGTATTACACTGTTTTGGGTGACAGTGTGGTGGTGAAGTTTGTATTGGTACTTCTTTAATTCTCATCCCTCTTTTCTCAGCTGAAGTTCTGCTGACAGGTCTTTGTAGCATGGGACACATTTTAGTACAATTTTGAAGAAAGATATTTATATGTTACTTACAATTTTCCAGAGCAACAAAAGTTCTGTCTGTGATTTCTTGTTAGTTGTCTGGTGCAAGTTGAAATTATGAGAGGTATAGCTGTAAAATATGTGATGTACAGAAAATAGGATTTTTCAAGAGGAATATGATTGTATATTAATATATCTTTTTAGCCAAGTAAATTGCAAAACTTAGAAGTATTAGAAAGTATATGTATTAGAAAGTATATGATGTGTATCTGTATATTTATGATACCAGATTAATAGGGACACTATTATCTATGAAGTTATAGATAATCTGTTAAAGAAGCTAACATCTGCAAAGAGGGTGTAGTTTAAAGAAACTTTTAAAGGCTGTAAAGCGTGTAACTGTCTGGTATATTTAATCCTAGCTATGAATTTTTTTTCTTGCCTTATTCTGTGTGGAAAAGGATTTGTATAAAATTGCAATGAAGCAAATGCAAACATTTGAAAGTGCCACACCTTCCATATAGGCTGTTCTGTTTCCAGGATCCCTAACAGTCCTAGCAGCCTAAATGGACCTTTGAAAGTGCTGTGTAGTTATGGTGTCACTCAGCTGGGCATCAGTGGTTTTGTCTGTGTCATTCAGACGGGATTCTCAGTTAATTAGAGAAATGAGGATTTTGAAGAACAGTAACATCATCATTGATTCTGCCAACCCTTGTTTAGCCAGGGTACTTAGAAATTATTTGGACCAAAACATACCTCCAAATCCTGTTTTTCCACAAAACTGTTGACGACGCTCTCTAGTATCATTAACTTGCTTTACACTGGTGAAGCTCATGCAATTTATTTTTCTTTATACTGGTGAACCTTATGCGCGGTGATTTCCTGCACGCTGGGGCAGAACCTGAAGAGGCAGCTGCTCCCGCAGCCTCCCGCTGTCCTGGTCCCTGCCGGGGATTGCTGGAAGTCTTGTGCCCTCTTGTGGTACGCACATCCAGGGAAGCGGCAGGCAGCAAGCCTGGCATCCTATCCCTGTCATCTGCTAGGGCACAAATAACAATGGATCGGGAAACAAAATGAACGAGGGCACTAAAAATCGTGAGACAAAAATACCCATTGTTACATGCACAGACGTAAGCCAGGTAATAATTAGCCCCATGAGCACCATAGTCAATTAATCAATGCAGCAATAAATCTGTGTGATGTAACAGATCCAAGTTAAGAATCAGGAGAGGCCAAGAAAAAATTATTTAATCCAGTGTTAACATGCTAAGGCTGGGAATGTTTTTGAAAGTGGGTGAAAATCTCATTTAATGATTTTGTAGTTTAAAAGGTCAAATCTAGTTGCATCTTCATTAAAATGACAAGTTGTTAGCAGCGATAATGCCCCCAATTTTTAAGTTGTGCTGAGCTGGAATATAGCCAGCCTTCAGTTTATCCTTTTATTGCAGTGCCTGAACAAAAGGTTTGTTCTAGGGAGGGCTCAGTAGCACAGGCAGTTAGCAAAGGAAAATGAGACTCAAACAACCTTTAGCAGAGAAAAAAATATTCAAACAACCTCAGATATGAGACTCAGGCACTGTTAAAAATGTTCCTAATTCTCAGTAGTACATACGATAGTGAAAGGAAAGATCCCTGTTAAAGAGAGGTTCAGGGTAAACATCACTTACTTTACTGTGCTTAAGCATACTGCTCCAGCTTTTCTAAAAAATGAAGAATATTTTTTTATCTATTTGAATTGGCAAACAGAAGCAGCAAGAGTAATTTCAGGCCCTGGAAAAAACAAAATAGGCAAAGGCTGTCTGGAGCTCTGGGGAAGGGATGTAGCTTCTGGTCCTGTAATCAAAGGCAATTGCTCTGGTCTTCCCTCGTTCCCCCCTTTTTCACAGTGACGTATCCAAACAAGTCCAGTATACTGAGAGTAAACAGCAGGTTTTTAATATCATTTCAGTGGATACTCATATTAAATCCTTTTCTCCTCACCTTACATGTTCCTTTGAACAGTGATTGTGTACAATGAATGGAAGATACCAACTGGTGGTGACCTTGTATAATGTGAACTTTGTGGGCAGTGCTTTTCTAAATACTTCCTCTATTTTATGTGTCCCTTCAGAGAACAGCAGTGGGAAAAATACTGGAAAAGCAGTAGAAGACCTGTAGGTCTTGTGGATGTTTGGTTGCAAATGATGTGGTAGTTTCCTTTTCTCAATTACGTACGATGAGTCCTGCACAGAGCTTATTACTGAAATGAGCGCTGGGTGGAACACCTGCTCCCAAATGTTTTTCACACTGTTGCTCTCCTTTGTCCCTTGTAGGTATGGAGAGTGCAATCACACTGTGGCAGTTCCTTTTGCAGTTGCTGCTAGACCAGAAACATGAACACCTCATTTGCTGGACGTCTAATGATGGCGAATTCAAGCTACTCAAGGCAGAAGAAGTGGCTAAGCTGTGGGGACTCAGAAAAAACAAAACTAATATGAATTATGACAAGCTGAGCCGGGCGCTCAGATACTATTATGACAAGGTAAATTTTGTTATTCTCATGCAGACTAAGAAAATAGAAATGCTACCAGTTAATATTTCTCCTCTCCGTGGGAGCTATTCAGAAGTTTTATCTAATTAGTCAAGATACTAGAAGGAAAAGATTGTAGAACACAAATATACAAATATTGTAGAACACAAATTTTGCGTATTCGCATTTCTCAGTTTTAGACTCCAGTAAATTCAAGGAGTTTCCAAACTGTTTCCCCACCCTTTTTTTTTTTATAAATATGACATTTTTTTACTAATTGATATTAAATCTTCTCAGGATTAGTTCTACTTGAATAGATACTTTTCAGTACAATATATAAATTCCAAGTTATTAGGCTTTACTATTTCCTATATTCTTGAAGGTAATATTAATAACAGAGACTGTTATAGATTTTGTATATTAAAAAGGAAAGCTTCACAGCCGTGTTTAGTGAAGTGGCCTGTTTTCATCTTGATTTTCAGAAAAGGAGATGAGAGGAGATTATACAGTGAGTAATGGCAGTCTTCAGCACAATTAGGGCATGTTTGCTGCCTGCACAAGGCAGAGGAAAGTAGGTAACTGTTTCTAGACTGACCTTAGAGTGCTGTTGTCATGTATTATTTGTAGTGCACTAGTTCTTGCAGGGCACGGTGCTATGCAGTCAGTCTAACACGATCAAAAAACAATGCTGACTGCAAATTAATAATGAACAATTAGATGATCAGACTTTTCATGACCCACCCACAGGGGCTCCTTCTGAAAAATTTTTTTAGTTTCAGATTTAGAGGTGTTAGTGTTTTGTTCACTGGAAGTCAGATTTTCCCACTTAATATGTGTCAAAGGTGGCCTGACTGAGAAGGCACAAAAGAATTTAGTGAGGACAGTACAGTGGCTGTTCCAGCAGTTGGTGTGGTGAATCCCCTTCACTAAGTGCTAAAAAGGCTTCTGCTCACCATGGGGAAGCTTGCTTCATTATATGACTCCAACCCCTCTGGTTATAAACTTGACTGGCATCAATGGAGACAGAGTGCCTGCTGGTGCATGAACAGCATAGCCAGGCAGAGCCCAAATATGCTGCTGGTGACTGAACAGACATTGCGTAAAAACAAGGAACAAGATATTTGTAGCACTTGGCCTTTGAGATCTCGCTGATCTCTTTGAAGTAAGGGAGTATAATGGCTCCTTACCTGAGACTCTCTTGCTTCTTCTATCCCTTAACCTTTTTTTTTTTAACCCCTGTTCTGTTTTCAGTTCCCTGCCCCCTGCACACACACACACCTTTGTCATCTGTTTTGTCTCTGCTCAAGCAGCGTCTGCCAGAGTGGCTGTACAGTTTCTTCATCAGGGCTCTGGCTGAAGCAACTGCTTGCTGTTTGTAGAGATGGTCTAATCTAAGTGTAGCACAAGGATTTTGTCCATTTTTTCAGGCGTTCTGCAGTCCAGTGGAGATCATATCTCCTAGATGGAAAGAAGGAATAAGTTCTTTCTTCCCCATGTGCTGCCATCAGGGTTTGAACCCCAACCCATACCTATGGCCATTTCTATTTAGATTGAAAAATTAGCTCCTTCAGAACGAAGCAGTGGGAGCTTCTCACTCTGTGGGCATAGTGTTTTGTGGCCTGTAGGGTCCCAGACAGTGGAGAAAGGTGAATTATTGGGAGAGTGCAGAGGGACAGAGCAACTTGCTGCAGGTTTTGAAGTCTGAGAGATAATGGCATACGATAGCAGATAGTGAATCCTTGTAGAGTGGCAGGGTGTGCTCAGCAGTGGGTTCAATCCTAAATGCTTCCTCTGCCTTTAGTTCAGTCTATACCGCATAGCACAGCAGGGAGGAAGTCAAGAAAGGGAGGAAAGGTTCCTTGACATTCTTCCTTCCCCCTGCAGAACAGAAGGGGAAGGAACGACTGGGGAGGTGAAAGAGACTCTCTCAGATTTTAATGCTCTTTTCCTTTAGACCATTCACCAATTTGTGAGATAAACCCAAAAGCAGTCTAGACTCTGAGGTAGCCTTAAGGAACCTCCTGAGTTCCTTGTCCCCTCCCTACTTGTGTGCAATGATGGATGTGTTGGCATTTGGGGCTGCTGGAGCAAATGGGATGCACACTAAACAAATGGGACAAACACTGAGCTGCAGATGGGGGAGTGGCAGCAGGAAAGGTGAGGCAGAACTCTGGACAAGACTTCATTTGCACTATGGAATTATTGACAGGGATTTCTCTACCTATAACCTAAGTGATCTGGCAGGATGTGAGTTTGAGACAAGGGTCAGTGATTTTTTAGAAATTATGGTAGCAAGTGGGCTGGGCCTTCCTTTCTTGGGCCGCCCTCTGCTCTTATTGCATATGGTTGACACTGAACTAATGTTTCATGATCTATCTTTGAAATTATTCACCATGGAGAAATAAAACCTGATTGCTGGATAAATGGGGGTTTATGAGCTCTGCCTTTTGCTTGGGGGGAACACTGGCTTGTTGAAATTCATCACCTGATTCATCTGAACTTAAATTAATTCCAGTACAAGTTCCTTAGCCTGGCTTTAAAAGCCAGCCTGTGCCTTTAAAAGCAAGCATGACATGCTGTTGAGGCTGATGGCTAGATTTATGTTAAATTCACATAAAAAGCACCCCAGGAAATGTAGAGTATGGCATGTCTTGATTGTAATTTGCTGCCATGATTATAGTTGCTAAAGGTTTGTAGATCATTTGAAGGCTCCATTTCCTCTTTCATTTGTTGCCGAATTCCTCCCCCCACACGTACTCTTATTTTTATTTAATGCATTTCCCCTATTGCCTCAACAGAGCAGCAGCACAGATGACAGATAGCACTGAGGAAAGGCATCCTGCACTCTACCTACAGCTTGTGTCCATCATGTCACACACTTCTGCCAGTCAGAAATCTCTTGTAATGCTTTCAGGCAAGGAAATGCTTCAGCACTATTGCCACAGAGAGCACTTTAGTATCGTTACTGTTCGGAACGGCGGTGATAACAACACAGCTGCAAATTGCCTTGGTAGCTTAAAAGCAATGTTTACTGAGAGGCACATCCTTGTGTACAGTGTTTTGGTACAATGAATATTATTGGTCACTTCAGACCAATGCCTCTTAGTAAATGTCTTTGCAAGTAAACAAGTTGGTTAGAACAGGTGCAAGATCAGAAATTGTTTAGAATGTCTTCTCACAGCTCCCCCAGAGCAGATGCCTGGGAAAGACTTAAATTCACAGGCTGCCTGAAGCCTAGAAATTCCTCTTTGACCAGTGTCAGTTCCCACACTTTAGCTTGAAGTAAAATACCTTTAAAAGTAGGATTAATAAGTTTCTTTTTTTTTTCTCAAGTTACCCAGTTATTTTGGTTTTATGGTAGATGTAATGGCACATATATTTTGGAAGTCACCAGGGGTTTCAAGATTGCTGAAAGTCCCTATGAATATTTCAAGATGACACCACAAGAAAGAAGCTAGTTTTCCCACAAGTTTTTTTTTGAGGGAAGGAGGGTGAATCCAGGAAATTACATGCTGATACTAACATTAATAGGATGTAGCAGTAATAGAAGTCAAATCCTCAGAAGTTAGGAAATAAAAGAATCACAGTTCCCTGGATAACCCTAATGTTTGCATGAGTTATGTTGCATCTTTAATTACACAGTAACATACTGTTGTGATGAGCAGCTATTCAGTATTTTTGCATCCTCTCTGAACAGTATGTGGCCTGAGACTTTACTCAGTGAGTGCTATTCAGTCTGTTTCAGTTTTACTTTCAGTTAATGGCTGCCCACTTGTTTAGATAGCATGGCAGTATGATTTATAGTATTAAAATAATATAGGCTGCCTTGTGCTTATTGCAGTGCAGGGACAGGGCTTCTCAGGTGCTCTCAGGATTTAGAGGTGCCAATGCATTCACTCCCTTCCCATAACAGGTCAAACCCAGTAACCTGGTTACTAGTTCTTATTTTTAGTGTCCAAATGTGGGTGGAAGCATGGAGAATTGTTTTGGGCAAGGGTCCCTTGCTTGGGTGCTTACTGAACTTCAGGATATAAAGTGATAATGAAAACTATTATTTTACTTTTGGGAAGGTCTTCTTGTAAGACATCTCAGAGGAAATAGAGTCCTACAAGGAAACAATAGCAGCGTGATTGTGCTGGAGTGCCAACTGTACATTATGTAGTGGTGCAGGTAAGAGGTGTTATGAGGAAATACTTTAAAGGGGCATTAGAAAGCACCTGTATAGAAAACTGGAAGGAGCTTCATCCAAGAGCGATTTGTGGAAGTCAAGGAAGTGCTTGGCTCAAATGGCATATATGGTTATGTAGTGCTATGCATATGGAAAGATGGGAGTAAAGGATTTGACAGTAAGAGGTGATAGGTAGAGGAGAAAACCCAAGAACACCTGCCTGAAAAAGACACATAAAATAGTTGATGTTTGATGTGAGAGGAAAGGGATATCCACTAGAGAGAGCAGAGAACCTGGTCATAGATACCAGCCAGAGAAATAGGCTTTATCTTCCAGATGGAGGTGATTGAAGAAAGACTGAAATCCAGCTAAATGGGAGCCTTGATATTCCAAAGGTCAGTACAGGTGCACAGTAGTAGCATCTGTGCCTGCATCAAAAATGTTACAAAATCTGGCTTCTACACACACAGTGTAATAAGCATAACTGCATGACCTGTGATGCTAGCAGAATCTGCCTGCCTGCACATGCTGATGTGGACACACTCCCATTTTTCAGAGCAAACCATCCTGCCACAGGTATCTCCTCCCAGCATATGTCCTTCAGACACTGGAGTGTGAGTAGCCCTCTCTCTGGGTAGGGGTCCCAATAGCTGGAAGCACCCTGGATAGAGTTCTGAGGGGAATTCGTAGCCTGTGTTCCTACACATGTTGCACCCCTAAGTATTCTTAGAGCCAGGGAACTTGCAACACATCCAAGTGGGACTTAGGAGCAGCAGCTACAGCTCTGCTCTTTCTTCTTTTCTGACCAGGGGTGTTTAGTACAGACAATTCAACAACAATTAGTACAGTTCATTCTGCTCTGTCATAAATTTTGAGATCTCAGGAATTCCGATTATAGGTCACTTCCTGGAAAGAGGAAAAAATGGTCTTCCTGCTCCTGAGATCCCTAATTAGTCTGAAGTTTGACTAGGAAGTGGATCCCATTTCCCAGCTCAGTCTCCCAAGTGGCTCCTGCAGCCAGCAAACTTGCTAGCCAACAGGTTTGGGTCAAGCCACTCAAATCCTTCAGTCACCCTGGTAGTATAGTTAGACATTTGCTCTCAATGGCTCAAACACAGAGTAGGAGTCTGATAAAATACAAGAAACGAGACAAACATGATCGATTTCACCAGAGGTATGCATAGTTGACACAACCCCTCCTATAGTCCAGTTTGAGCTGCAGGGAGAACCAGTCCACCAAGCCTTTGGCATCCAGCTCAGCCAGCTGCTCTGTGGAGGACAGGGGCAGAGGAGACCCCTCCCTGCAGCTGCTGATTCAGAGCTCTCGGGTGAGGCTGGCTTTGGAAGGGCTCATAAAGTGAGTTCCTGAAGTGCTGGGGTGTGAATAAGCCAGAGCTCCTGAGCACAGCCAATGTGCTGGAGCAGGCAGCAGGCACTGCTCTGCCCAGCTCCTGTCAGCAGCTTTCCAAGCACTTCTCAACAGGGTGGGGCGGGCATGTTTGCTGTAGTCACTGTTTGGTACACTGGGGGCAGAGGAGGGGAAGTGTAAAGTGTTTAAGAAGCCAACAGAAGAGTGGCATTCCCTGCTGCCTGCCCTCTCTCTGAGTGTCAGAGAATGCTGTCTATTGATAAGATTTATTTTTTTTAAGCTGTTGGACTGGAGCCCTTGCTCTTGTCCTGGTTGTTCATTTCTTCTCTGCAGCAACTGCATGGATGCAGAAGTCCTGCCCTGGCTCCCTGCAGCCATGGCCAGCAGCCCAGCACTCATTGCAAGCCTGTTCATGAGGGAATTTACATAGGAAATTGAAACAACAATAAAATAGGGCTAAATGTTCACATACACTTACTGTCCAGCTACCAAGCAAGTGGTCTAGTCTTCCTGCAGATGCAGGAAGGCACAATTCTTTGCCCTTTCAAACTGCTCGTTGTGGTGCTTGTCACTGTTTTCTGTGGTTTGAACCATCATAGCTCAGAATGGTTCTGACAGACCACTGAAGTGATAGTAAAAATACGCTGCTTTTTACCTTCAATTTTTGTAAAAAAAATATGGAAAAGTCAGTGCCTTTCTGAGGCACTTCATTAATTTGTGTCTTTATTTTCTCTTGCATGCTGGTGGAGATTTCCTCAGGCTACACATTGAAGAGAAGCCTGCAAAGTGCTTGAGGGATCTGCACTTGAATCTTTTCATCTCCAGCCATTTTTAAGTGGGTCTTTGCTGCAGGCTGGCAGAGTTGGAAGAACAGCACTGCAATGTTCTTAAAATATAACTGTATTTAATAATAACAAAGGAAGTATAAACTCACCAGTCCATTCAGTTGCTTTTTATAGCAACGTTCCCCCGTTTCAAGCCTGCATCAGTGTAAAAGTGCAATCCTTAAATACATTTAATCTTGTTCTTCTGGGAGTCACATTTTCCAAGGAGGATCTCAGTTGCTAGTTCTTGATTTAACAATAATTCAAAGTTGCCAGGAGCAGAGGGGAGGCATTATTTTAATTTAAAATATATATATTAAAGAAAGAAAACAAAAATCCAGTTGGGATGGTCTTTTTTCAATATGTGAGTACTTTGGAGGTTTTGCTCTTTGGAAAAAGAAAGCAATATCGAGAGTGCAGAAAAAGTGCAATCATCCAATGTTGCACCTAATTAGCAGTGAAAAAAACCCCCAAAAACTAGGCCAAGCCCAAAGCCATGAGAATTAAAGCTCATGCAGATTGAGATTCCGTGAGCTAACTGTGTGTCCTGAACCTTTGGAGGGCAAAAAAAAGACACTGCAGCATCTGCCAGGTGGGTAGATGTGTGTAAAATTCAGCATGGAAAAGGGCAGTTTGTGCCTTCAGTCTGAACTTGCTGAATTTAATTCTTCTCTTTGCTACAGTTGCCTGTTACCAGTTTGGGAAACATTTTCTATTTGTGCCACAGCTCCTGACCTGTGATGCAAAACTGCATCCCAGGGTTATTTGTAGCGTTAGTTTTGTATTCAAGAAGGTGCCTGAATGAAATGCTGGGATGTTCAGACAGATGAATTAGAGAGTGTAGTAGCTCAGCTGAAAGACAGAAGAGGTTCTGGTACCCAAGTGCAGATTCTTCTTTCACAAAATGATCCTTGCTTTTGTGATTGAACAAGGTGCAGTGCAGGCACTACAAGCACCCAGCACTATATGTTGTCTGTATATAGAGAAAGATGATGTTTCTTTTCATTTTCCTTAATTTTTTTTTTTATTTTCAGTCAGTTTAACAAATGTTTCCACTATTGGTGTCAGAAGCTTGGTAAAAAACAATTAGATTTTTAGTAAATTTGTAAATATTTACATTCCCATATGTACAGCAAAGCAGATGTCTGCAAAATACCAGTTGGAGGTGCAGCAGATGTGCTCTACCAAAGGGAAGCCTCTTGGAAAGGGTTTTTCAGAGGCAACTTAAACTCTCTGCCAGGGGTTTCAAGAAGAGAGAAATATGCATGGAAATTTTGGGATATATTTCTTCTTTTGTTCTGCAGTACTTGGCTTAGGGTGATAAATGTTCCAGTCCCTAGGCCAGGCCTGTGCCATGAAGTGCCTTTGTGGAGGAGCCCACACATCCTTGGGAATTGTGTTAGAGCAGGCAGCCAACCTGGGTTTGCAGGAGCACTAGGACGAGAGACAGGATGCTCATAAAAAGTCTCAAAAGGAATCAGTTCTTTACATAAAGGGGACACTTCAAGAAAAAATAAATGGTTCTACAAACCTTTGAGAGGTTTGGGGCTTTTTCAATGATTATTTTCCATAGTCAGTTTAGACTGATGAAAACCTTCTGCCTGCACCAGTGACATCCTGAGCCTAATGCAGGCCTGGAGATGGTGCAGGGGGCATATTGCAGGACACAAGTACTTTTCCAACCCATGCAAAGGCTTGAATTTTTCACAGACATAAATTCATGATCATTGACAGAAAGACAGTCACTGTAAGTTTAGTTCAATCCTTTCTTTATGTGGTAAGGAACAGAGGGTAAATAACTGGGGTCATAAGGCTGAGGTGGTTTTGTTCCTTGCAGACATTCTGGGAGTACTTCATCCTCAGGGTAGTTGGTGTCAGTTTTAGGAGGCATGAATGAAGGAGTTTGCCTTTATTGTGGAATGCAAATGGGGGCATGGCTCGAATCCACAAGGCAGCGAATTGCTTTTACTGGAAAGAAAATATTCCCAAGCTGCTTCAGAGGAAGCAGAAGTCAAACAGGCCACCAGTAAGTCTTTGTCACCAAGTGATGGTGGTTTTGTTGGAAACCATGAGAAGCCAGGAGTGCACTCCCTGGCTGAGCAGAGAGAGGTTTTGGAATAAGCCAAGGGTGATCAGCACTTGGAGCCCCATGAAATAACATGCATAGCTTGGCGAGGGAGCAGTGCCCCCCGCCCTTATGTGTGCAGTACTGTGTGCCTCTGAAATGCTCTTCTTTCTAGCACTTCTTTGTATTTGCAGAACATCATCAAGAAAGTGATCGGACAAAAATTTGTATACAAGTTTGTCTCGTTTCCTGAGATTTTAAAAATGGATCCACATGCCGTGGAAATCAGCAGAGAGAGCCTTTTGCTGCAGGACAGCGACTGTAAGATGCCTTCGGAGAGCAGGGATCAGCACAAGCACAGCTTGTCAGCACTGAAAAGCACAAGCCGCAATGAATATATCCACTCTGGACTGTACTCCTCTTTCACTATCAACTCTCTGCAGAACCAGCCAGACCCTTACAAGACAATCAAAACAGAGAAACTGGAGAAGTCAGAAGGAAACACACCAGTTGAAGAAGTCCGGACTGTCATCAGATTTGTGACAAACAAAACAGACAAACAAGTTACGAGGCCCATGGTGTCGTTGCCTTCTACTTCTGAAACAGCAGCTGCCTCTGCTTTCCTCAACTCTTCAGTATCAGCTAAAATATCTTCCTTAATGTTACCCAACAATGCCAGCATTTCATCTCCATCATCATCCTCCTCCAGGTCACCATCTCTGTCTCCCACCTCACCCTCCCTTACAGAACACAAGAGCTTCTTCCTTGACTCCAGTTGCCACGACCCAGATTCCCTTGAGCCTCTGAACCTCTCCTCAGGCTCCAAGGCCAAATCCCCATCTCTTCCCCCAAAGGCTAAAAAACCCAAAGGCTTGGAAATCTCTGCCCCACCTATGATTCTCTCCAGCACCGACATTGGTTCCATCGCCCTCAACAGCCCCGCGCTTCCTTCGGGATCCCTGACTCCAGCTTTCTTCACTGCACAGGTAAGACCTGCCTGTCTCCAAGCATTCCCTCCATGGGGCCAAGAGTGTTAGCTCTGTGGGTCTGTCACCATCTGATGGGAAAAAAAACCCAACATATGGGAAAGAGGGATACACAGCAGTGCTCTGAACCAGGGGTGGAAAGTAGGTTTCTCCTGGGGTTTGTTCCTAATTGAGTCTGGGAAAAGCCCTCACAGTTCACGGACTGCCTGAAAGAATAAGGAGATGGGCAGCCATTAGTGAATTGCTTATCAGTTCAAACCAGCCTCGGATCTACAAAACAAACAGGAAAAAGCCAAAAAGAAAACCACAGGGGTTTTGTGGGTCACAACTTGAGCATGTGGGATGCTTGGTTAGATTTCTCTACTAGATGTCGTATCCATTCGAACTGTGTGACCTTTTTGTTAATTTCTGAATACAGAGCAAATTAAGTGGTTTCTAAGGCTCTGAAGTCAGTTTCAATTTCTGAAGTTGTACAAATTCAGAGAGTACTTGCCAGAGCTTCCCTTCAGCACAGACCTACTGAATAACCGAAATGTTATTTTGATCTTTTTAATAACATATTTGTGGTAATGTCAACAGCAAGTTCTCATTTACAAGCTAGTCTATGAAAAAAACCCTAGGAGTTCAGAGCAAAAGAGGAAAATCATATAGATCTGACTCAGTATATTAATTGGTGAGTTTTGTCTTCCAATACCATCTCAAAATTAGACACAAAAAAATCCAAGAATAAAATTATCCCAATGTGGAACATCCCCGAATATCCCCAGGCCTGAAGTAACAGCTGATGCAAATACTAGCACTGAATGTAGCAAACCAGACAGTAAATAAATAAGGACAAAGGTGTGTTACAAGCCCTCACCTCAGACTGCCTAGAAGACCCATGGTATCCAGAATCCCATCACCTCTTGCTCGTTTGATAAGTTGGAGGTGTTTGATGCGGGCAGCACTGTGTGCCTGCACGGCACAAAGGCCTGGCAGAAGTGAGTGTTGGCAAGTGCTCTCAGCCAGCACAACACTTGCTCTCCTGAGCTTGTCAGGCTGCAGAGCAAGTTTGTGCAGCTCAGGCACACCTGTAAGCCACCGAGGTGCAAGGTTGTGTCACCAAGAAAGAGCAGTTTGTGGGCTGACACCTGTCATTTTTGACATCATAAAGCCTTTAAGTGAAGTTATGTTTGGCAGGAAGAACAGAAATGTGGCAAACCAAAACTGAGATGCATTGACAAATTTATAATCTCTAACTGTGGTATAACCGCAGTATTTTTTTCGTAGGGAGTAAATCTGACAACATCAGATGCCAACCAGACACAGTGACAGTGTGACTTATTTCAAACCCATCTGCTGCTGCCCCAAACCACAGGATGGACAGAGATTTGTTTCCTCATTTTGTAATTACTTCTTTGAATATTTAACTTTCCCATGCGCCTATAAACTAGTGTACTTACTGCCCTGAAAGATGTAGAAGGGAACTGTGTTGAGGATTTTGGCACTGCTTTAGCAGGAGGGATAGCTAAGGCTGTGATGAGTGCTACCCAACTTAAAGCCATCACAAATCTTTTTTACAGGTTGTCCTATCACAGAAGAGGCATATGGCATCTGTGTAGGGTAGTTCCTGGGTCTAATTATTTAAACTTTTGGTTATATAGCAACATAGCTTTTATCCTCTCCTTTAACTTTCTTTTTGTAGTGTGGATAAGAAACACCCTGCATCCTAAACACTTGTCCTAGTGAATATAAAATGAAAACTACATAGCAGCTGTATGCAGGGAACTGTAATATCACAATGCAAAATAACTAAAGCCATAATTTAGACTGGATGCTATTCATCCCATCATCCAAGGAAGGACATGCATCCTATCTCAAACGTTCTCAGATTTATCAAGTTCCAGTGTGACACACGTGCTGCCAGAGGCAGGTGCAGAACAGGATGATGCACTCCAGGTGCACTCCAGGAGTGATGTATATCCTGAGAAGGTCCTGCTGCCTGAGAGGATATTTCAAGTGTCCTTCCACTGTACCTGCTGGTCATGAGGAATACCCTCAGGTAGAATGCTGTGAAAGGGCACATGATACACACAATCAATTTTAGAACAGAAATGTATGAGTGACAGCACTTGCCTGCTTTCTAGCAGCTAGAAGGGACAAGATTGTACTTACACAGTGTCACAGAAGTCAGGAGTCATGAGCATCATTGCTTAACATAATCCTCTCTGTGCAATGAATTCTCTCTATTTAAACTGTTCCTGTGCTTAGATTACAATGACGTTTTTAAAGTAGGAACTTCCCAATGGGTTCCACATCTAATACAAGATGTATGGCTAATACAAGATGTGGGCAGAAAATGAAGTGACACATCAATTTCCATGGGTAATTTAGGGATAGCCTGTCCTGTGGTGTTGTTTACACTTAGGTTTCCTCTGGTGGTTTTGATGGTTGGCTGATGGCAATACTGAGAACAAGCCTAGGAGGCCCTGTGCTCTTTTTGCATTAAACAGATTTTGAGGCTTGCTTTGTCTAGTTCTGGCAGAACTTGCTGGCATTAGTGCTCTGTTCATCAAAGGATATGAGCTTTTGCTTAGGACTGTTTTAGGCATGTTAGTGTGCTTCCAGAGATGAATGGAGGGCAACTCAGTTTTTCTCTCTGAAGACTTGCTTTGGCTGCATCTAGGTAGGAATAAACACCTCCAAGTTTTTCCTCATTATTTTCGGAAGACCCCCCTCAAGAACTATACTTTGAGTTGTGGATATTTGAGCTTCTTAGAGAAAAAATAAAGAATGGAGGCTGCTCACTGGAGTTCTTGGTACAGTTGCCACAGTACTGTATCCTTAGTTGTTGGGTCTAGCTATTACATCTTTGATTGTAAGGTTAGTAGGCTCTTCTGTAAGTAGATCTGAGTATTTATCCTGACCTAGTTCAGTGTGTTGTCAGTCTCATAAATCTCCACCGGCAGCCGCCTGCCAATGGAGCATCAGTTTGAAATGCAGCACAGGAAAGGGGCTCTTGCTGGTGCTGTTGATTTCCTTCCCCATGAAAGCACCATGGTCCTGGAAAGTTTGTAAAGGACTCTTGACAAGTGCCCACTTGTCAAGTGTTTGGGTTTTTTTGACAAGAGCTATCACTTGATGAGATTTGAAGACTGAGGTCTTCTCCTTGCCAGGCCTCCACCCATTCTTTGCCCCTTTTGTTGGCATGCAGATACATCCCAACCCTGACCGGTACTCCTGTGACCTGCTAATTTACTGCATCAACACCTTTGCT
Source organism: Phylloscopus trochiloides viridanus (assembly GCA_001655095.1). Classification (NCBI taxonomy): domain Eukaryota; kingdom Metazoa; phylum Chordata; class Aves; order Passeriformes; family Phylloscopidae; genus Phylloscopus; species Phylloscopus trochiloides. Next base: position 28,902 of record LXPA01016579.1, read on the forward strand.
TTCCCAGTGATACCACAGGTTTATTACTCCTTGGGACAAACATGGTTTCTTCCATGGGGTTTGGTGTTTCTGATCCACCTTCTTCAGCACAAGGAAAGTGGCAGGGTCCTTTCCCTGCACATTTCTCCAAGAACCCCACTTCATCTGAGATTCCTTAGCAAAACCATTACAAGAGCAGCCAAGGTCTTTGTATTAAACACCATTAAACACCTTTCAGAATCACCAGGATAACTTTAATGTTTGCTGCTCCGTGTCTTTCCCATCCCTTCTGCTGATGCCAACTGTTTGACCCTTTTGTGAACTGCAGTGCAAGCACGTCACAGCAGGTCTGTGTTCCTGTGCACCCGCACAGAGCCCCAGACACCGCAGCCGATGCCTCAGGCACTGCTTGGCAGATGAATCTGTGATACTGGAAATGCACGTGAGCCATGGCAGTGCCTGTGTGAGCCTGCTCACTGCAGAGTCCAGCAGTGAGCAGGTGTGATGGGCCCTGGTCAGCAGCTGCTAAGGGAGACCCCCGGCTGCAATTGCCCTACGTGGGAGTTTGCATTTCTGGCCTTGTGGTGAGCACCAGAATACATGACCTGCTGGTTTACTGCAGGGAGACAGATGCAGGTACTCTGTATTTTCTGTCTTCTCTTCGCATATTTTAAACTCTGGACAAAAGGATGCCCCAGTTCAGCAGAGCACTGAGGTAGTTGTTTGACACAGCAAAGCACATGCTTGCTTGCTAAGTGTGTACTCAAATTCCATTAAGTGCTTTACTAAACAAGACTGATTTTTATAATTGGCATCAAGATTACTGGTGAGATTAACCCATTGTGCCAAATACTTTTTTTCAAAAGTGTCACATGTTCTTTTGTGGCATGATAAAAGTTATTCTGGATACAGAATAATTCACATAATTCTTTATTTGAATGAAGATTCGCATGTGCTCTAACTCTACCTCCCCTCCAATCGTACTTTAAGAATGCTGAGGGCAATCCCAGCAGTTCTTGTGCATTGTGGCACTGGAAGGAGGCACCTCTGAGTTGGGAAAAGCCTTGGATTCTAAGTTCTTGCCATTTTGGTTCTTCTCAAACAATTAGCTGTACTCTCTGCTGTCCCCATGGGCACCCAGCCCATACATGTGTCTCTCTCCCTGCTCAGCCCATGCACTGCCAGCTTCTTGAACTCTCTTCCCTTATGAAAAGGCACCATCAGGGGAGTAAATTTCAAAGGCCAGCAGTGACTCTTTCAGCTTCACACACAATTGCAGTAATGCTTCAAAAGCTGCAGTCAGGTCAAGGAATTGCTGCCCTTCAGAGGGTAAAAACTGATTCTGAAGGAGCCTAGGTGGTGTTGGCAGGCACTGGGGCACACACAGTATTACTCTGTATCTTACACAGGTGCATGAGTATGGTTCAAATAAACAATGTGCATCTTGTTAAGCAAACAGAAATTCAATCAATTTGTATATGAAGGAATATCAAATGTGCAGGTATCCAGAGACAGGATGCAGGACTGGATGGGCAGCTGCTGCTGACCATGCTGTGTATCTGACTTCACTGGAAAATAGAGCCAGTACATGCTGTGTAAGGGTTTAGGGGTGATGAGTGCTGCATGGAGCTGTAACTGTGAGCTGTGTGTGCATCATTGTCTGTTTTTTGTCTTGCAGACCCCCAATGGATTATTGCTGACCCCCAGCCCACTGCTGTCCAGCATTCACTTCTGGAGCAGCCTCAGTCCTGTTGCGCCTCTGAGTCCTGCCAGGCTGCAGGGACCAAACACTCTGTTCCAGGTAGGTCTTCCCAATGCACAGGTTTCATTGCTAAATGCACACATATGGAAGAGACATTGTGGGAACATCTCCTCACCTCAATGTGGAGCTTTTCAAACAGGTCAAGAAAATACAGGCATTAACAGGCACTTCTACAGAGAGGCCTACTTACTTGTACCCTCTTCCAATCCTTGGCAGCACAGTCAGAATGTACAGTGTCTGCTGCAGAAAGCACACTCATATTGTGTGAAGGAGAGAGCAAGTAACAGAGCTCTCAGAGCTGCAGGAAGAGAGTGCAGACCACTCAGTGACCAACCAGGAGAGGGCTGGAACACGGGCTCTGGGAAAACGAGGACAGTTTGGGTCTCACCCAGTGAGGTGGGTGTAGGTTTATCCTTTTGTCCTAATGAGCTACTTCTCACTCAGAAATAGAAGGCTCTTTGAACCCAAAGGCTCCATTTCCAGTTCTGCCAGTTATCCATGTGTCCTCAACCAAGGACATACTTCTGAGCATGACCCCTCTGTATTTAACAGCTAAAAGGAAGCATTGTGCCCACTCTCTCCTGAGTGTTGGCAGAGTAAAATTCTCAAAGTTTTACAGAGATGTGGTAAATACAAAAGTTATTAAATAATCCTCAATGGCCACAGCACGTGGCTGCAGCACTTGCCTGAGGGTCAGGAAGAAGACAGTGGTGTTGGTATTTGCAGCTCCAGCTGTAGCTGCTGCAAAACAGATGATTAAGTCACAGAAGAAATTATGTTTATCTGCTGATTGGCAAGGAACCCAGTGGTCATCTGCACAACTGAAGGTGCAAGGACACCCTTGGAATGAAACACCTCAACTGCTGTGGAGAGCCAGCACTAACAGAGGAGAAGGCTGCTGCTAGACAGGGTCCTTGGGTTAGTCTCTGAACCTTCAGGGAGGCTTACTGCCCAAATCTAGGGCTGAGTTTTAGCTCAAGTAGTTGCACAGGTACTGTCTGCACTGGGATAGTCAGTCTTTCTACCTCCAGCTGCACATGGAGCTCCTTATTTGTGTTTTAGATAAACTCATTAACCCCTACTGAACCTTAGTTTTGCACTCAAGGTTATAAACAGCCAGACATTTCATCTGAGAAGTGCCTGCATCGAGACCTGGAATGAGCTTGTATGGACACATGCTGGCCATTCCCTGGGGGACTGAAAGTGAGGAGTGGCCTTGGCTTTCCCTTCTGAGAAACCCAGAGGGCCTTATAAATGACGTTTGATTCAAGCAAAGGCCACGATGACAAGTTGTAGAGCACAAAGCCTTATTTTAACAGCAAATAGGAAACAAAAACCACAGCTGAATGCCGCCCAAGCCCACCAAGCACTGATGGGTCAGCCAGTGTAGGCGTCAGGGTAGAGCTCTCCTCAGGCTGCCTGCACAGGCCAGCCCACACTTCATGCATACCCAGGGAAGAGCTTTTAATCAGGTTCTGTGTTTTAATGAATCTTGGCAGAAGTGATGGAAGCATTTCCTGAGGTTTGGTGTGTTTAAAGCAGAAGTATATCAGCACTTTGGGCCACACCAGGAGGATGGTGCCAGACCCCCTGTAGCACTGCGCTGCTCAGCCCAGCTTTACATGGAGTGGTGGAAGACAAGTATCACCAACAACCATCTGAGTGGAAGAGTAAACTTGTTATGAGCACCTTATTATATGCATGTCTGTGTGGTTACACCACAGTTGGCTGCCAAGGACTGATCTGATACAGGGTAAAAATACACCCGATGCTTGAAGTTGTTCAGCTCCGTCTCCCTCAAGCCAACAGAAACCCAGCACAGCTCACAGAGCTGGGCCTCGAGGCCAGATCAGTATCTAACACTGGGATAATTCCTGCCTCATGCTGCAGCAAGTTCATTCCACCTACTTGCTTTTTCTCAGGTCAGATGTTCAGAACTAGTCAATACCCACCACTGCAGGCAGAGTGCAGTCACGATGCTGTCATGAACTGGGAATACATGGCTTCTGTATTGGATAAGTTTTTTTGCACAGTACTTCTAAAGCAGCAGGTAACAATAAATGACAATACATTCTGCTTGGGAGGCTGAATGGTGTAGCTAGTTTGTAGTTTCTGAGTGAATACAGAAACTCTAATTACTTGAGAGTAATTTTCCCCATGCTTTGTATCCCCAGTTGTACTTTTTCTGCCCTAAAACTACATCTGAACTTTCACTTTTGCCAACTCTTTCCTGCCTAAAAGAAAGGCAAAAAGGATGTATTGTAATTAGTAGTGACTGAAAAATATTTTTGAAAGCAGAATGGATGGCAAAGATTCCTCTGTAGCGTTCACTTTTCCAGGGTGATGATATATGTATTATGTGAACTTTTATTTAAAAAATAGCCAATTAACAGATTTTTATATCCTCGTGCATTTACAAATTATTCAGGTTTTGTCTGTATCTTGCATTCCTAACGGCTGATGCAGGCATCTGGTTGATGTCTTACTGTACAGACATCACAACTCTTGAAACCATCTGGAGCCAGTTGCTAATGCTAAATCCATGTACTTCTTGGGCTTAATGTTTTTGAGATAAAGAGTAATTTTTACCTTTTGGCCTCTTACAGTTTCCAACTTTGCTAAATGGTCACATACCAGTGCCACTCCCCAGTCTGGACAGAGCCTCTTCACCAGTACTGCTTTCTCCAAATGCTCAGAAATCCTGATGATGCCTTATCACACCAAGGATGTATTGGTGGATTTAGCACTTCATTCCTATGGGCTAGTTTTTCCTGTGTCATGAGAAGGACATTGTGAAACCCTTTATTACTTTGGTTTGCACTTTTCATTACATGGATAATCTACTTTTATTATGTTAGCATTTTTCAACAGTGTTTATATATAAAAGTATAAATCTGTTATGCATTAAATGAATTGTAATTTTTTTATATCATAGCTCTCAAGTGTTGAACACTTCTGTTGTTGATGAAGTACTTTTCGTAATGGGTTGCAACAATGTATCTAACAGGGATGTGAAGCTTCTTTTTAATCCCTTTTTCTGCATATTATGCATTGTGCTTGTGTAAACTATAACCAGCTGTGCCTTCTTTTGCATAAAGTCATGTAAATGATTTATATATTTTCTCGTATTAAGATAAAAAGTTGAAAGGAAGAAACGAGTATTGAACAGCCCTATGGTAGTATTTCAGTATTTTCTCCACAGATAGGCCATATGATGCAGTGTATGAATTTAACTTTGTATTAAGTGCTTTCAAATTGTATAAAAATAGCCTTCTAATTTTTCTTTGCTGAAGTGAAAATGTAATCCATGTTACAGCCAGGAGATGTAGTTCAGAGTAACAAAGCCACATTTACACATTTATGCCCAAGTTCTTCTGTCAAATTGCAACAGGGAGGAACTGGGCTGTGCATGTTCATGAGATGTTTCCAGTATTTGAGAGTACTTCTGTAGAAAAGGAGACATTGCTTAGAATTTATTTGGCCCCTACTTCTTATAAACTGTCAACATTACAGCTGGAAAGAGTGCAGGTAATCTCTGTCCTCCCAGGGAATAAGGATCATTCCCGATAATTTCCAGGTGCTTTGTTCAGCTGTGCCAAGTGCCTTCTACTACTTCCCTGGAAAGACTATTGTAGCTACTCAAGCTCTGAAGGTCAGATTTCCCCTTCTCCCTAAGCTGGAAAAGTTACAGGTCTGTAAATTGATGCCTAGTGCTTGCAAAGAGGCAGAGACTGTAGATGTGGGATGTTTATGTATAAACAGCTGAATTCTGGATGAAAAAACAGCACTGTTACTATATACTTGCAACTTGAACTTACTGGGTATGTCCTCTACCTTGAGGGGATGGTTTAGTCATATAAATGTCAGGTTAGGATTAGGCCAGACTCCCTGGCACCACAGACTCTAATCCTGGCAGGGCTGATGCAAATCTTCAGTTTCCTGAGGTGGCTAAATTGGCTTTACTGTGTCGGTTTTTCAGATGAGACCTTAAAAGCCAACCCCAAATCTGATCCCTGTTTGTGATAGTTCATTCGAACCTCAACTTCGCTTTCTGGCCAAGCAGCTGGCTGTGCTCTGTTCTTTTTGAAATGTATGCAGTGAGTTGTCTGCTGATTTTCTGCTTGGATGCATTTCAGTGATGATGTGTGTAGTTATTTGTAAAGTGCTTTTGGATCCTTCAACCTAAAAGGTGCTAAATAAACATTTTATTAATGCAGTTCTCATGTTGAAAAGCCATTTTTGGGAAGAGGTGGTTGACGAAAGACAGCAGGAATTTTCCTCAGGCTCCTGGGCTGCACAACCAAAATCTACTCATGAGTTCCACTTGCAGTGATAAAACCCTGCTGTAGCCTTTTAAGTACCAGCTGATAAAGACAGCAACTGAATGCTAGACATGAGAAGGAATGAAGCACTTGGGACGTCATTTGCTGGACTCAGTGTTTCACGAGCTCAAGATGTGCCACCCCACAGAGTCAAAAAGAGAAGATGAACCTATGCAAAATTTATGAGTGAATGCAAATTTTATACAAAGTAAAATCAGAATAGGTTGGAAGAAAGGGCAGTGTGTAACTGATGGGATTGACAAGGTTAGTGGAGATAAATCAACAGGGCTTGCAGACTGAACATTTCTCTTCCAATGCATTCCTCCCAACTACATGGAATATTTTACAACAAGTTACAGAGAGGCAATTATTTCACACTAGAGAGCTGACTCCTGCCTCACTTTAAAAACCCATGATTACCTACTTACACCTATAAGGCATGAACAGCAGCATAGAGCCTTGTCTTGTATGTGGCGCTGTAGCCAGTGGGAGAACCTGGCATCGAGACTGTGCTTCTCACTGTAAATTTAAATTAAAAATGAAAACACACTAATATGGAATATTACAGTCTAAAAGAACAGTTGACCATGAGAGGAGGGGTGTGTGACAGAGAAGAGATACTTAAAAGCACCTGGATTCCCATGATTTTATTTCTTCCAAGGTTTTACTATTAATAGGGCAGGTTTTTTTTCTTCTCAAAAGGCTCAACACACCTACAATTTCCCTCCCACTCTCCAGCCCTTAAATTATTTTGGACTTTTTTTTAAGATAGCAGAAAACAACAATTCTGGGACAAAAACCTATTTGAAAAAATTACTGGAAAGGATCTGCGAGAATCCAATAAAACAATGGAAAACAAAGTGGGAAGAAGTGCTGTCTTCTTGTCTTTAAGAGAATAAAAATAGCAAGAGAACACATCTTCTGCTAATTGACTTTTCAGTTGGAAAAAAATAGGCTGTCAAAATCTGCCTTCTAAATCAGTCAATAATGTGGAACCAAAATTTTTGCTATTGGGAAGTATTTATACAAATAAAGTCTAGCCTCTCAAGTCTAACACTTATATGAAACACTAGACTGTTATGCCTTATGCTTTGAAGAAAATATTCTCTTGGTAGTTTACTGAATTTTATTAACAGGTATCTTTTTAACTGTAGAGAAAAATCAAATAAATGTTTTTAAATAAATACTGTGGAAGTGTCAGTATTTCTGTGGCATGGAGAGCTCCAAGCCAACAATCTTGGGGAACAAACTGGGAGTCTCTTTTCAGTATTCTTGGTAGTAATTGCAATTTGATCATACTTGGGGGATGTATTACAAGATTTGCACTTTATTCATGCTTCAGCAATACACAAGACGTTCGCAGTCACTATAGTGGCTGGGTGCACAATTAGGGTATATTTGGCTTACCTGCACCTTGTTTCTTCAGAAAGCAAGTATCCCCCAGAAGGGCCACAGCTTTGCCAAGAGCTTGTGCACACCTTTGGCCCTGGCACAGGTAAGCATCTTCAGTTCTAAAGAAAACTTCCAAGGTGGGGAAAGCAGTGATAGGTGATAAACTATTGCAAAAGGCCTGACACATATCCATGATATCAAGAAGGAACAATTTGTTTTGTCTGATTAAAACTGGTCTCATCAGACAGGCACTTACCCATCTGGAAATACCCACCAAAGAAGAACTGTCAATAAGGTTTCTGTTTAAAGGAGAGGTGGTCCTTTCAAACAAGACTACAGGGTTAATTTTTAAAGAACAAACCATCTGCATTAAAAGGCTGTGTGATCTTGTGCCTACAGGAAACATCTTCAAAAGCCATCATGACACCCAAATGGATTTAGAAAAGGCACAGTAAGTACAGGTAGTCTTTTATGTAAGTGCATAGCTATTCCCTTCTGATCTTCAGACTGTCTGTATATCCTGTAGGATAAACAAATCTCAGATTTACGCATAACCCTCCAAAGTCATCAGAAAACTACAACTTTTAAAATCTGTTTTAGCCCCAAACTGTAACTGCTCTTACCAATTAATGTGTGAGTGCTCTGCACAGACGGAGTACATACCTGTTTCTTGAGGGCAAAGAGACTGACAGCACGAGTGAGAAGCACTATGAATTTATTAAAATGAAAAAAGCAGAATGAACCTCAAGCAAGGACTCTGGAGCAATCAGCATCGTGGCCTGCCTTGGGTAGGGGGTGGTGTTTGAAGAAAGCATCCTAGAAGAGAGGATTCTAGGATATGCTGCAGTTCTTTTGTGAAAGATTCCGATCAGTTCACATTCACTCTGCAAGAAGCGCAAATGCATAAATGTAAACTTAATTATTCCTAACATTATTCCTGGCTCCAGGCCAGCTACTCCCTCCTGCAAATCAAATAACAAGACAGTGAAGAAAGGAAAAATCAGTCTTTGAAAAAACAAGCTCAGGGTGTGAAAGAGGAGGGGCAGGTGACAATGCAGACGCTACCATGCAATGCCTGGAGGGAGGTGCTCTACAGGAGCACGTTGGAGAAGAGACAGGGAAGAGCATTTTCCCTGGTTTGCAATCCACAGCAACAGTAATTCCATCAGCAGAAAGATCCCACTGCAACAAACGAAGGAACTTCATAGCTCTCTGGGGAAAAACGTATTTCGAGGTAGGGCATCTGAGCCAAGTAAGACTCATATTTCATTAGGAGGACCATGGAAGTGATGCACTCAGGCAGGCCTGCTTGAGTGAGCTTGAAGGATGCAGCCAGCATAATAAATTAAGCAGTTATTTACCACAGTAGCATGTGTGTATGGGTGCATTCAGTTTAAGTTTTCTCAAAAGTTACAGAACTTAAATGAGTTAAGGGATTTTAGAAAATATGCAACAATATTTGGAAATTGTTCATGTTTTCCACTGACATCAATTTTACTCAGTTAGTTAGAGGCACTGTTCAGTGAAAGTCACATACAAGAGATTAAAAAAAAAATCTAGAACATCTATCTGAACTCTAATCCCAGTTCTGAAAACAGGTTCCCACTATGGCCGAGAATGGGACTACTGATTTTTGTGCAGCTGAATTCCACAGATGGAGGAAGGTGAATGGTAGAAATTTCAAAGCTTGTACATTCCAAAATTTCACAATCATTCCACCTGTACAGCCAGAGCTTACCAACAATGTTCCAACTGCTACATGCTTCCTTTATGTTTCATAATTGTTACCTTGCCAGTCTCCTAAATTGGTATGACACTGATACTGGTGACATATACAGATGTCACAAAGGCCAAATGAAAGCTTTAAATCTTTAACAGCCCATCTTTGAAAAAAACAAAACCCCCCAAACTGCATAAAGTAAACATTCAAGTTCCTTCCCCAAATTAATGTGTTTCATAGAGATGTTACATTTGTTTTAAAGCCAAAATTTCTGAAGGTAAATAAGGTACTGAAATGTGCTAACAAGGTGCATGAATTACTTCAACTTTGCTCATCAGTAACCAGACAAACTGATCGTGTCACAGATAGGTAAGTTCTGATTTCTCTTCAGTGTCATCATGTGCTGTAGCTCTGTACTTCCATACCCTGATTTGTTTGGATTTCCTTAAAGTCTGACCTTAATCCCGAGTATTTCCTGGGTTTATGGTACTTAGTCTGCCGATATTTGCAACATACCTTTCATATATTTTGTCCTCAATAATGGAATGTATTCTTAACCTTAATTCCATTTTAACATTGCAGAACAGAAACAACATACCTTTATTACATTGAAAAACTCATGCACAAACAACAAGCAAGCAGCCCAAAGAATGCTACCTTGCAGTTTTTCAAATGATTTGCAAATACAAAGTAAGTTGATTCTTTAATAATTTTTTATTTTAACTTTTTATTGCCCAATTCAGGGATACACTCTGGCTACTTAATGCTGTGGTAAAGCAGCACAAAAATAACACAGCCATGTTGAGATGCACGTTCCACTAGAGCACTGCTGACCTGTTAGTTCGCCCCTTCTATCTCCCACCCTGTCCTGTCAATCCCCATCCTCCAACCACCCTCTCTCCCCTTCAACCTTCACCTGCACGTGAATGCAACCACATCACCAGCACCTGCCTATGTCCTGGCTCCCAGCCCCCCTGACTCTGACACACACCTACACCCACACTTTGCCAGCCCTACCCTAGGCTAGGTGGGACACACCAGGTATCTTCTAAAAATAACTACCTAAAATCAGCCACGTCATGCAGGCCATTTCTCATTAACTGATCACCCATTGTCAAGCAAAGGTGGTCGCATCAAACACTGAAAGTCATCCATTTTTAGTGATTCTTTGCTTGTTTTTTGACACACTTGAGGTCTTCTCCCAAAAAGGCCAACACTCCCTACAGTTCTTGGGGACAGTGAAACCAAGTCTGTAGTACCTGACTGTCAGGACAGTCAGGAGGCATAGCACAGAATTCCATGGAAAGAATGTCAGAGGTGCCCCAGCAACTTCAGACTTGCTGACTACTGTCCTAAACAGGCAACTGCCAGAGAACTGTCTCTGCTGATGCAGGAATTTCAGTAACAGACAAGTTTAAAAAGCCCCAAACTGGCTTCACAGATGCCAAGTTTCTTAAATATGTTTTTTAAAGCTACCTCCTAAATAAGAACACAGATTCACTTGTTGGTCTTTAGAAAAAAATTCTTTATAAACAGACTGCCTTAATTTTATGGAAGATCTTTTCATTTGTAACAAAAAAGCTGGATTCCTACTTAAAATGCAACATCCTTTTGTTAGCTGTGGCTGATCCCTTTCTAAGTTTATTAATGCACTTCATTTTACCAGATAAACCTTTAAGTCCTTTACTCATTAGTGTCACATTATTACTTGTTCTTTTATGACCTATAAAGTATTACTGTTCTAGAAACGCTAAACCCCACATTTATCCACAGTGAACATTTAGTCTATCTTCACTACTTCTGTAAAAAAAGATGTTTTTCTGACACTTCTTTCTTCAACACTGTCACATCTACAACGTATTTCCTACAAAGTCCATCGGTATAAAATCTAGATCAGATCCATAGCAACTATAAAAATATATATAACAACTATTTCAGGACAAGGTTTTTCATCAGTGCCAGCCGTGCCTCTGCCACACCCTTAGCGCTCGCACTGGGATCAGGGGAGCCCCGCGCCTGTCCCAGCCTCATGTTACATATGCTCCCAGGCCGTGTGACAGCAGGGCTGGCTCACCAGCAGTGAGACTGGATCATGCTACTGAGAGGTCCTGAGCAGCCTCAGCCACGGATGAGCCACGTCACTGCCACTGCCACTGCCACTGCTTCTGCACTGAATGAACTAAAGGAGCGGCCAAAGGTGACCCTGGGGGCTCCCACAACACATGGACCTCGCTAAGCGCTGCCAACAATGCCCCAAGAACCGCAAGTTCACTTAGTCTGTATTTTTAACAACACAGGGCTTTTGTTGTTATAAATTTCAAAACAAAACCAAAGAATTCCACGTAATATTTATACTTTCAAAAGTACAATATTAATACAGGTCGGTCAGTTAGAAATAACAGCAGTTTGTTAGGTCTACAAGATTTAACGTAAAACCGGTTTACAAATGCTGAAAAGCAGTAGTGGTCCAATAGTCACCGTTACACATGAATTTCTCTCTTCCAGAAAATAAAATTAAAAAAAAAATATCCCAATTCAAATTTACTAGTATCAATGAAATATTAATAAAACACCCCCAAACATGCCACAATCACTATTCACAAATAAAGTTAAAATGAAATATACAAAAATTCACTTAATACTGTTAAATAACAATAAACTACAAGATTTCCTGAACAGAAATGGTAGGACCCCTGAACGTTTTACAGTGAATGTCAGGAAAAATTAAGTTACCTATGACTATTTTCATGATATACCAGCCAAAGATTTACATGACCATTTCAAAATATACCAGTAAAGATTTACAGTCTCTTTAAGATGCACTAAACAAATAGGTTCATAAAGGTGAACACAAATGCTTAAAAATACTGCAACCATCACCAAAGGTGTACTTATGATACTCACTGAGATGCATAAGCATAGTAGTAATATGTTTACTATCTCTGGAAAACAGGTAACATCTAAGATCTGAAAAACTCTCTAAGTTCCCATTGTAAAAACCCTGTAGCACAATGAGTTCTTCCCAAGTACAAACTTGCATCTTTCCAGTTGATTTCAAGTGAATAATGCACGAATGGGAGAGCAACAAGGTGGGAAAAGTGTGGCATTATTCCCATGTTTGTGTAATTAGTTGTCCTGTTCCTCTGTAATGAAAAGTAAGCCAGGGTCCAACATATATGAATTGTTTTTTTACTATTTGTATTTCTAAGTTAAAAACAAGATAAAAAAGTTATTGTTTCTGCAGGCCCCATATGCACAACAATGTGCAAATACGTTATGCTGGAGTAAGCCTGACAAAACATCCAGCCTCCATGCTCTAATTTATCAATAACTAACATAGGATCTGAGAGCAAATCAAAGTTACTTTTCACTTGTTTGAATCAACCTTCACACCGTGTGCTTTTCAAGAACATAATATGCATTATAATTTTTCAACTATTTCAACGCATACTTCCAATGTTAAATAAGGAATTAAGTGCCAAGAACTTAGAGCATTAAAGATGGCTCACCTATAGCCAAGCAAAGCTATGTTTACATTCCAGGAAACACTGCAGTTTAAGAAATACAAAAAAACCCCGCAGCAGTAGAACATTTTATCAAGAGAAACAGATGCATTCACATATTATAAAGCCATTGCAACTTCTTCAGGCATGGAACTGTTGTGTTAACTATACAGACAGTAGTTATTTAGCAGCAATGATTCCGCAATAAATAATGCACTGTGTTTCTCAGTCCTGCACAAAAATTGCAGCTACAGTTACATCAACAGCTGTAACCTACTGGCTCTAGTGGCAGAGGAGACCTTAAAACCAACTGTACAAAAAATTGTCACACTGTGACAACAAATATAAAAACATAATTTGCAGGTTGGAAATAAAAAGACTCCACTGTTAAGAGGACAGTGTAGACAAACTGCGATTCCAAGTCCACCAACAGAAAGCACTGCCTTCAGATCCGAGTCCTTGATCGACAGGATAGGCTTGGGCTTGACTCTGCACTGCCCCCTTTAGAAAAGCATGCTCTGCCTTCTGTTCTTCCCATGTCCTGCAACACAACACGGACCATGGTAAGAAACGGAAGCATTTGCCACCACGGAGTATCAAGTTATGATCCAGATCTTCATCCTACTTTAAGGCAACACCCCTTGTGCTTCAATCAGCATCAGCATCTTTCTTTTAACTGCACTCACTGTTTTCCACTTTGCCACCACTCAGCCCCATGCAGTACTGGTTTGAAACTCCAAAATGTTCTCACCTTCACAGTCCCTTGCCCATCCCTAGTAAAACTCACATCTTTCTGTGCACTTAGCTTGTATGTCTCTACAGGAATCTCAGTAAGTAACTCTGGATTTTTTTTCAGTATATTCACACAAACCAATTGAACAAAGCATTTTTCAATGCCTCTGGCACAGCATTCTTTTAGCAAGCATGAGAAAATATAAAGCTTTCCATACCGGTCTCTGGGTAAGTGGAATTTCGAAAGCCAGGGTCTTTTTGCAATTGAATCTCTTTTAGACTGAATATTGAAACATCTGGAATTTAACAAAGAAATTAATTAATATACAAATGTAAAACTATATTTTATTGACCAATATAGTCTTAATTATATAATTTGAATTTTAAAAATGTTTCCAATTCACAAATATTTAAGCCACTAGATATCAGACTTTTTTAATACATTAGAGTTTTTCCTTACACAATGTACTTAGCTTTAATGCACTATCTTAACAGTACTCTGCTACTTTGCAACTCCTCTTACTTTCAGGCAGAGTGTGTATTCTTGTTCCAAGACTTCTGAAGTACGCATGTTTCATGGCCTCTTCTGCTGAAATTCTCTTCTTTGATTCATACTAGTAAAATAAAAGCATACAAGTGTGTTGTTTCCATTAAAAATCTCTTTGCAGCAAGTTATTTCATCAAAAGGAGACAGAGTCCTATTTGCTCAACATTTCCCATAATTCACTAGGACAATTTTTTTTTTCATTACTTTAATTTCACATATGACTACCTGATGTTTTATCAAAATCAGTACTCCCAACATGTAACAAGATTGCTAAAATAGCAAAAATAACTTCTGCAAATGGATGCAGGTCAAAACTACACCACCTAATCTTTATTTGTAGATGATACAATGATTAGGTGTCTCCTGCTTGACATCTGTGCAATTATAGGCAAGGATGCAGATGTTTAAAAAGCTGAACACAAATAAGTTACAATGCTGCATCTACTCAAGGATACAGGGGTTGGCCTTCCATCTTGCTTCCAGCTCATTTTTAATACAGATTCAAAGATTAAACCTACATACCACTTCAGCTTTTGAATATGGGCTTCTTCTCACATCTGTCATCCACTACAGACTCAGCTACACATTCCACTTTGAGACAGAATTAAATACTTTGGCTTCTAATACATTTTGTACGTAATATATTAAAACTCAAAACTTGCACTTTTATAAAGTAAAGCCACAAAACACATCTTACTTGAAGGAACTTGGCTATCAATTCAATTCCTTCCGTGTCTAGCCTAAAAATAAAAATATTTTTAAAAATTAAAACAGTTATTGAATTGTATTTACAGAAGTAAAACTGCAGAGGAACTGACTTAATTAAATTATATCAAACCTGAAAACTAGATCTAAACAATGGAAATGCTTTCACCTAAACAAAATTTATTCACATTATTGTGTATATATATGAGTGTTAATATCTCAGAAGAAGACTATTTGGAAAACACTGGGGACACAGAAATCCTTCATTTGGATTGTCATTTACTAGGTTGACCTGGATCATTCATCTGAATCTTTTAAATTATTTCTTTTAAGCTTAATACTACTCATTTACTAGAGGGATCCAAAGTTAGATCTTCAAGGCAGACAAATGTCTTTGTTATTAATTTTATTTATTATTTATGATAGTATTTATGATATTTATATATGATCACAAGAAACTGCTCAAGGAAACCTGGCTATTTTAACAAATGGCCTGGGTCTAGTATATACCCAGAAGAGAATTTGTGCTCTTTAGGAAATGCTGTGTGAATTCTCCTACTATGGAGAGATTATTATTTGGAGTTTATTGTTCTGCAGGTCATTAAGGAGCTGTGGTACCTAGAATGATATTAGAGGAAGTAACCACACAGTACCAGGTTCTGCTTTGCATTATCATCTGCCCACAATAACACAACTGATGAATAGTTTCACACCATTCAGTGGCAGACTGTACTCAGAAATGCATTTCCACTTAGGAATATGCAAAGCCACAGGGATACATATTTTCTATTAATAAAACACAAAGTACCTTGGTGCATGGTTGATGAGAGGTTGTGGTTTATACTTAGGAAAGTTGTAGTTTCTAAATTCATCACTGGAAGAAATGCCTGGCCATGTTTCTTGACATGGAGTTCCTGCATTTAGAAGCAGTAACAAATTCAACTTAAAAAATGTAAACAAACAACTTTGACATATAAAAGCATTTAATCCTGTAATTTAAATGGGAAAGGGAAAAATCATTTAATATGCCTATGTTGTGCAAACTCAGCTGTACAGTCAGATGAATCATTTTTCATGACCTTGATTACAATGCAATATGTAATATTTTTCTGAGACAAAGATCCACAGCTTTAATACAAATATGATGCGTTAACATTAACATTACTAAAAGTATCCATTTACCAAGAAGTCTGAAAATTAAGTGCAGCTCATCTTCAACAGTCGAACCAGGAAAAAGAGGCCTTCCTGATGCCATTTCAAAAAATATGCATCCAACGCCCCTTTATAAAGACAGAGAAAAAGATAAAGCAGAAATAATCCTGTAATTTCAGCTCACTAAGATTTCTGGGATTTCTCTTCAATTAAAACAAATTATTGGCTGTTAGCCACACACTACTATTACAATACTCAGAAAGATGTGTAGCAACAGAAGAGCTGTCAAAGACTAAACAAAACCTGGGTAATAGCTACATTAGATCCTCTTCCTTCAGATGCTGATGTAATCAATTTTATTAAAGTTCATGGTAAAATACCATATTGCCCTATCATTAGGAGAAGGTGGCTTGTTTTTTTTTCCCCAATACTGTGGGCCTAATGTTTGCTTACTCTGAGCAATAAAAAAGTGCTCTGCATTTTCAGAGAGAAATAATAGCATCTTCCCAGTCTACCAATCCTTTCCCAAAAAATCTAACTCAGCTCTAGCCTACAAAAATTCAAAGGTTGAATATTTGAATATTACTATTTAACAGCAAAGTTGACATTTTCTCAACTTGACTCAGAACAAAAATTTGAATTAGGCTATACAAACCACATGTCAATTTGAGTTGAATACTCTGAAGATCCAAGGAGAACATCAGGTGGTCTGTACCATAATGTGACAACTTCATTAGAATAAGTCTTTGTAGGAACGGACTTCGCTCTTGCCAATCCTTGATAAAAAGGGAAATGAAGAGTCATGTACAGCTTGCTGAAATCCTTTTTGTATGAAATTGAGAAACTATTTTTAGGACCTTATTATACTTGCTAAATACCATCTCTTAATGCTATTTAAGGCTGTACTAAAGAGATTTCTATTATCTTTTAGTATTTATGGCAATCTCATGGTCCACATTTTTAAGCACAGAAGAAAGGTAAACAGATCAAAACCTGGATTAATCCTGTAAATTTCATTAAATCTGTATAGCATTAGATTGATATGACACCTCCCTGCTGTGAAAACTTGCAGTTTCTGGAAAATTACATTGCAGAAGGCAACAAACAATCAACTAAATGGTGGAAACAGACCAAACCAGTGTTGGAACAGCAGGGCTTTTCTAACCTAACATTGTCAATTTGTCAGCAATATCTTCAATAAAATTCAGGAATATAATGTTAGATGCAATCTTCTGAGCAACTTTCATTTACACAGAAGGGGTAAAATCAGAGGCACAGAGCACAACTTTTAAAGAATCTTCCAGACACAGAAAGTAACAGGAAAATGTGGATGCCCCATTCTGCTGTAAATCCCAAGGAATTTGGTGTATCAGTGATAGTGCAACACCTAGCACATGAACAATTTAGCACATGAACAAACCCTTCCTCACTCCTGTTATACAACCCAGCTTTAGAGTTACTGTAGAGTGTTAGGAGAAGCAACATGAGCTCTGCCTTAAGAATTTGACTGAGTATTAATTTTGCAGGAAGCTGTAAGACTACTTTCAAGTGGACTGACAGTGTTACCTATAGAGATATTAGGCTGATTACTATACCCTGTAAAAGGCTGACTTTTATTTTCCGTTTGAGAAGATTCAAATACAGACACAATGTACTCATTTCTCCTTTTAAGGAAAAATGATTTTCCTTTGCCAAGAGAAAAAAATATTTGTTACAGAGTAGTTTCAGGCCATACCGAAGTCTGCAAGCTTCAGTTCTCCTTTCTCATTAATTAGCAGATTTTGCGGCTTCAAATCTCGATGTAACACCTTTCTCCTATGACAGTAGGCCAAACCACGAAGAATCTGATATA
This sequence comes from Phylloscopus trochiloides viridanus, assembly GCA_001655095.1. Taxonomy (NCBI): domain Eukaryota; kingdom Metazoa; phylum Chordata; class Aves; order Passeriformes; family Phylloscopidae; genus Phylloscopus; species Phylloscopus trochiloides. The sequence continues at coordinate 46,568 of LXPA01016579.1, forward strand.
AAAATAGCTACAAAAGAGAACATTTATATAAATTAGACAAAAATGGTAATCTACAGATTGCATGATTAGTTGGGCACTGGAGAGTTAAGTACTGTAAGCAGGACAAAACTACTTCTCTAAAAAGTGAGTTGCTCTCCTTATGAGCAAATACTGGACATCATCGTTATTGTTCAAAGATTTAAAATTACACTAATGCACTGCTTTAACAACATACTTTACAACAAAGACTTTAAAAGAAATCTGTTATGTTTAGCTGAAGAGAAACACAGGGCTGTTTATTTTTAAAGTAAGCATTTACCACTGCTCTTCCCCACACTAATATCTTTAAAGATAACTCTCTCTGACTATACTCAAGTTCCCTTCTGCCACAGAGTCCCTTCTGGAAATGCAGCTCAGCAATGTTTCTATCCAACTCTGCTGAACTACATAAAGAATGCCTTGGCATGCTACTGGAAAAATACACGTAGATTCAAAAGCTGCGGGAAGATGGAAAAATGGGTAAATGAGGATTATTAAAGCAGCCCAACTGCCTCTTATTTACATTCATCCCCTCACCTTGACACACACAGGTTTATTTTAATCCTCTGGAATAGCAAGCCAAGCAAACAACTTCAGTCATGCATACCAATGCTGCACATATATAGATCTAAAAGTAGTATGGGGCAAAGAAAGGTTTAGCAGTGAGCAGCCAAGCAAGTTTAATGTACCACTGCATTAAGAACTAATACTTTGCAGTTTCTGTATGTATAAAGGGTCTGACCTCAAACATGGGACTTTTGGGTAGGCATTGCTGGCATCTACCACACAGTACTCAGTCAGCATAGGTATCAAATGCACAATGAAAAAATACAAAGCATTACAGAAAGCAGTGTGACAAATTCATCATGTAACAGGACCTCTGAGGAAAACCACTAGAATGACAGGAGGACACAGTCTTAAGCTGCA
>LXPA01016579.1:47636-61271 GCA_001655095.1 Phylloscopus trochiloides viridanus
GGGTGTTAGGGCTGCGTTGGACTCGAGATCTCAAAGATCTCTTCCAACCTGGTGATTCTGTGAATGTTTTTATATGACCACATTCTAATACATCTAATACATTATTTTTGCATCAAGTGACATTACCAAATTCTTTTTCATAAACTGGACAAATACACAGCAGGTGTAGTTACCTCCATCTGTTCTCACTGTGCTGACATGGGATTCATCTGTGCTAGAAAAACAGGAATTGGGATTGATTTCTTTCTCTTTGCTTTCCTTTCTGAAGAGCAGAATGAGAAGCCTTGTTCCATCTACTCAGGCCCAGAGTGTTGCAGGAGTAGTCAGTCCCAAGCTTTATTAGCAGGACTTCAATAGAAGTCAAAGGCCCTCCCTAATGTACACTGGACTGCAAGGATTAGTCAAGAATACAAAGCAGATTACAGAAATTGTGAAGCTTCACCACAGTTGGCAGGGATCCTTTTGGAAATGCACAGGATGCCATCTATTAGCTCAAAATTTTGGGTAAAACACTAATACCTGGAGCAATCACACATATCTTCATTTTGTCAAAACACAAAACCCTAAAATTAGCTGAGGAATGTGAGGAAGTGATGTCACGGAGGTCTCTCAAATGAAAATGATGACTCAAAGCCTCACAGTTATCATAAGGTAAGCACCTACAGCTACTGCAGCTAAGCAGCTGTTCTGGTTTCCCAGTGCCAAAGGTACTGACCATATAAATCTGCTCTCTGAGCATAGCTTAAACCATAGGCAAACAAGGAAAAACAATTCCTCTGCTTAGCTCAGATTGCCACAAACAGATTCTGGCTTGTTCACTAACTGCACTTATTTTAAGAGTTAGGTTCCCACTTATAGCTTTCCCATATTTTTTAAGCTTAAAGCACTGCTTATTAACTTGCAGATAATTAAAAACACAAGCGTAATTATGATTTTTGGTTGTCTCTCTGAAGCAGAAACAAATGAAAGAATTTCCCTTTGCAGACTCTCAGAGGAAGTAACAGAGCAGGTTATGGGCAGATGTCTTTCCCTGGAGATACTTACAGTAATGTGACAACTGAATGAAAGGGAAAGCTCACCAAATAGTGAGCTACGTAATCAATATCTAATCTGAGTGCCAAATCACTTCACTCATTTCATGACAGTACTGCACTCTGCTTGGAAGCTTGTTTCTAAAGCCCTAAGTATTAAAGGAAGCTAAGAGTTATGTCAGTTTTCCAAAAAAAAGCCTGCTTTTTTACAAGAGAAATAACACCCAACCCTGACTTAGTTGCAGCAGGCCAGTTTGGAAACTGAGTCACTTGACCTGGCCACAACCACAGCTAAAAGAAAAAGCATATTAGGCCCTAATGAAAATTTTATTTCCATTTTCTTATTAATGGAAAGATGAAAATCACTCATTCTTAAATACATATTTTTGACTTCCTATTTGTGTGGCAGGCAGTTGCACCCAAAAACACATTCATGATTGAGGCTACATTTTCCTCAGTGTCCATATATAAATTTGAGGATATATCTGACTACAGACTTAGTAAATGGGTATAAAGTAATGGAAGGACAAGAAGTCAAAAGAGTTATGAATGTACTATTTTTTAGGAATTTTTAAATTTTAGATATGTAGCTTCACAGAGAATGAAAACACGAGATTATATAATCTCCTTTTTCAATGTTTTAAACACTTCAAACAAAGACACCATCTGATGTCAAATGTAGCCAAATCAGGCCAAAAAAGAAGTTAAGTTGCTTTATTTGATTTTTAAAGAGACTAAGCCATATAGCTCCTGATTATTAAGTTGTCTGAAATTCTTAGGACAAAGCTGGAAGGTGGACACTGTCACTAAAAACACTCACCTTTACATTGTGCATACTCATGATGTTACCACAGTCATCCATATACTGCTTCAGGTCCTTGTCCTATCAAAACACCATCACATCATGGTTCAGTAAAATTGTGCGTAACAAATTACATGAATATTATCTATTGTTGGAACTGAAATGATTCATCAAAAAATTAGATTTCTGCAAAAGATATTAAATGATGAAAGCCCCAAACGCCTGGACAAAAATACCCTTGGTTTTCCAGAGGATAGAAATTCCCTTTTTTCAGAAAGCTGCACTGTCTCAGGCAACATTATTTGCCATTGCCTTCTCCTTCATCTTTGTGAGGCACAGTATTTTATAGAATTATTATATTCTCCAATTACACTGAAAGTCAGCTATGTCACAACAGAAAAATATCACTGCAATGATAGTATGATTACCATTTTATACAGGTAATGATTTTGAACAAGTAGACAGTTTGATCAGGAAGACCACTACTACCTGCTATTAATGAAACTCTGAAATTATCACAACAGTATTTACTAATTTACAGCAATTTAAGAACTGAATACACTGTTCTCATTTTTAGCTGAATGACTGTAAATGCAGGAGAAAACTCAAATAGTCCCAGTATTTTAAAAAAGAGTACAGAAATTTGTTGTGTTTCTGTTCCTTGGAAACAATAAATCAAATGTAAAGATCACTAATTGTATAAGCACTTACCAGGTACTCAAAAACAAGAGTCAATGACTTGTCTGTGTGCACAATATCATGTAATGTAACAATATTTGCATGTTTCAGATCTTTTAATAATGACACTGCAAGAGAGAACAGGAATAACGAAATAAATAGGTGCAAAATACATGAAGAATAAATGCGATTTCTAATTAAGATTATCCATATAAGCTATCTGTGTTTTTTTTTTTTTAATTAAAAAGCTATTTTTAGGAACATGAAACTTGTATAGATCAAGTTAGTAATAAACATATTTAATCAAAACACTGCACATACATTTGAGTAACAAGCTTGTATTTCCTCAACTATGCATTTCAGACAGAAGTAATTCTGTAAAATGTATTTTGAGTCCCTGAAAGTTACTCACTAACAGCAGTATAATTCAGTGTTTAATCACCCACTTGTAATACTGCATTTGAGATCATAATCACCTCCCTTAAAGTAAATAAATTAGAAACAAAGCTCTGAATATATCTGGACTATAATTTCCCTCATCAATACTAATAGCAATTTCGCTAATGTCACATGTAGCCTATGTATTTCCAAGTACCGATGGTGCTTTTGTCAAAAAGAAATCCAGAAGTATCTGAAATTCTATAAAGTAAAAAAAAAAAAAAGTTACCACCTTCTCTTATGGCTGTGCATGGTGCTCCCTCTTCATGTTCCAGGCGGATTTCTTTCAGAGCTACCAGATTCTCTGTTAATTTACTTCTCCCCTTATAAACTGTGGCGTAAGTACCCTATAGAATGGAAAAAGAAGGGAACTTTTACCAGTTTTTCCTTTATCAAAACATTAGTTAAATATGGAAATGTTAACTTCTGAGGATCTAATAGGTTTCATTTTGGATATGAATAGTTTTTACATTATATTCTTTTGACATATGTAAAAGTACAGACACTTTAAGCACAGAACTGAACTCACGGAAGCCACAAGGGATGTATATGCCTAACAGCTCAAAATTACATGGAAACCTAAATACCACAGAGCTACCAAAGATGTCAGATCAGGTAGCATTAAGTTCACTAAGTTCACTGCTGGGATCATTTACACTCCTCAAAGTCTCTCTCTGACTATGGATACCTAGCTCGGGTATCCCTACACTATGCTGCAGTTATGTTTCCAAAGGCTGCAGACATACTCTTCCACAACCTCAAAGAAGATACGGAACTCCTTTGGATAGCTTCTTGTCTTCATTATATATTTTTAGACAGCAACAGATACAAAACTCTAGAGACATATTAAATTAAGACAAAAAATTCTGACAAAACAGTAGGCAAAACTAATCCCTGCAAATGCCACAAAAAAGCAACAAAGGTACAGAAACTGCCCTAGACCCCTACAGTACTGTTAGACCCTGCAGAGGGATCTGAACAGGCTGGATCCAAAGGCCGAGGACAATTTTATGAGATTCAACAAGACTGAGCACCAGGTTGTGCACTTGGGTCACAACAACCCCATGCAGTGCTATGGGCTTGGGGAAGAGTGACTGGGAAGTGACACATACAGCGTGTGCCCTGGTGGCGAAAAAGACCAATGGCACCCTCGCCCGTCAGCAGCAGGCCAGGGAAGTGATTGTGTCTCGGTACTCAGAACTTGTGAGGCCACACCTCAAACGAATCCTGCGCCCAGTTCTTGACCCCTCACTGCAAGGACATTGAGGTGCTGGAGTGTCCAGGGAAGGGTAATGGAGCTAGTGAAAGGTCTGGAGCATGACTTCTATGAGGAGAAATGGAGAGCTGGGGGTGTTTAGCCTGAACAGAAGGAAGTTCAGGGGGACCTTACTGCTCTCTACAGATGCCTGAAAGGAGGTTGTAGCCAAGGGGGCAGCAGCCTCTTCTCCCAGGTAACAGGAACAGGCTTCAAGTTGCATCAGGCAGGCTTAGATTTGATAACAGGAAATTAAAATGTTTTAAATGGAGGACTGACTGTAATAACTCACAGCAGAGATGCTGACCAGCCCTGCTTTCTTCTGTAATGTTCACTGCATCCCATTTCAGTGCTCCTTGTCCATTTTCCATCCCGTTGGTCAACCTTAGTCAAACTGGACAGGAATGACACTTGGCCCTTCCCGAGTTCCACTGTTCCTCTGGAAGTCAGAGGCTGACTGGGGGGGAAAGCTGCTGCCCCCTCCAAGTGTTATGTACTTCACTTGTACAGCACACCCAGTTCAGGTGTGCAGGCCTCTTTAACACACCATGCACAGCTCCTGCCTGCACCTTGCAAGCACTGGTCTCTAATCCATCATGAGTGTTCCAACACCTAAGTCATGGCAAGAGGACACCAGACTCAGTGTTGCCATCAAAAACACAGTGTTAGCATCAACAGAATGATTTTGTCTATCTGAAAGAAAAGCCAGCCTACAGAAGGTCACAGCATATTTGCTAACGGAGTCTTGCTCTTCCCCAGCTCTATGACAGTTTTCCTGCCTTTTTTTTTTTCCTTTTGCTTATTATATATGCATAAACATTCGTGTGGTTGTGACATTGTTACACATGTTGAATATATTTGGTTTACTGAAAAAGTAAATTCAACAGGTATTTTGAAGGATATGGAAAATTTCAGTTAAACTTACACAAAATTTTACATACAACATTGTCATAATTCCAAGAGAAAGCTATACATACCTCTCCAAGCTTTTCTAACTTGATATAGGTTTCCATTTTTCCAAATCCAATTTCTGACTGCAGTGAAAAGAAATGGCAAATTGATCACTAAACCCAAACACTTAATTTGTACATCATTTAATGAACAAGCTAAACTTCATTTCAGAAAATTACCTGAGAATACTTAACTAACACTGCACAATTCTGGTATTTTAAAAACAAATTAGCACATTTTGATATAAATGCATCTCAGAATCCAAGCCCAGTGCTCAGCCTGTTAGCCAGTATACTGTGTATCCTGGAGGGATTGTGAGCTGAGTTACACTTAGACCAAAACCTCACTTTAACCTGCCTCCTACTAAGGTCTTCTCCACTCTTCTGATCTGACTACTACTACTGAGGTTGTAATAGCTTAAGTACGGAAATCATCTCAAACTAGTCCATCCTTTCTCTAGCTCAGCACAACCATATGCTGCTGTTTTTTTTCAAAGTAACCTTATTTGTTTGCTATGCTCAAGATCTTAGCTCCAAGTTTTCTCTTCCATTCTGACTTCTCAATGCCTTTTGGACTACAACTTCACAAAGAAAATCCCTAAGTATCATTCCTCAGCAAGCTTCAGCTTTGTCTCAGCAGTTCAGTTCACACCTCTTAACTCCAAATCTTTGTGTATTTTACTTGGATCTATTTATCCACCCTCTCTTTTTTTGTCACCAACTTAACTCTTCAATGCAAACCAGAAGGGTGTGCCACTCTATGTAACACATTTACTTTTGAACACTGTAAGATCATCACTCTTTTCCTGTTCAAATCCAATGCTATTCTCATATAACACTGTTATCTCTTACAATTATTTTCTCCTAAGACCACTGTGAATTACACCAAAGCTTCCTATTGTTCCTGCAGTGTAAATAATGCTGAAAGTAAACATGTAAGTATGCGAACTCCTGAAGCAATTTATGAAATGCATATAGCCTGTTACCCTATCAAACCCCCAAATCTATAGGCTTCATGGGGTTATGCTTTACTGACAACTGAACACACATGGCAACAAAAGAGCCAGGTTCTCTCCCCAGCATCACCCCCTCCTTTCACTTCCAAACATAGCTCTTCACTGGCTTCTTTCCAAGAAACAATCCTTTGACCCTAAGCTGTCTTCAGCACCTAGATCCATGTCACTGATTTGCTCCTAAAATCTGATGGATTTTAAGTTTTCTACTACTTCATGGTAACACAGAGTAACATAAATACTGCTGACTGTATTAAGATTTGACAACAATATAATATGAAGGGAAGAAAAGTTTGATTAATACTTAGTTTTCAGAACACAAGTATGAAAATACATCTGAACTAAGGGTAAGATCTTGTCTGCAAACATATTTGATATATCTAGAGGAAAAAAACCCATGTGTATAATTACATTAATATAACATTAAGAGCAATTCTGCTTTACTAAACTAGTGTTAAAACTGAAATATTTTAGCTGCATAAGGAGACGTTAGCATCACACATTTAGGAGCTTGTCAAAGACAAACTCTTTATCTCAAAATACAAGCGAAGTTGGTATTTGCTACCCTTGTAGCTCCAGAGAGATTTTAAACATACCACTGATATAGGTGCAATGTTAGCAAAACAAATACTACGTTTCCAAAGTGCATTTCGACCTAGTTAAACAGACATATCTTGAAGGGAGTATTAGATGGTATCAGAATTAAAAAGACAGGCTGCTTAGTTTATTAGAGAAACTAAAGAAGAACTCATAGTCATTGGTCTTGCTATCACCAGACTATCTGGAATTTAAAAGCCCTATTTTTAAGAAACCCCAGTGTTTTTCATTAAGACTCATTAACTTAATATCTGTTTAATACAAAAAAAATCATATTATATTTCCTACATATAGTAGACAGGTATTGTTCAAGACCTGCTTTACAATGTGTTTAAATTTTTGATCACATCTTGGTTCCTTACCACTCCTAAGAAAAAATAGATTTTAAATTCCTCAAACTAAGATTGGTTTCATTTTTAGCTCAAAATAATTTTTGAACTGTTTCATCTTTTTCTGCAATATGCATCTACCTTGCCTTACACAGAAACACTGATGCACAGTATTTACAGTCTTTTACTTCTAGTGGCTGTGCACACAACACTGTACATGTATACGCAAAATGCAATTACTGTAAAAACTAATTTTTTCTTGCATTTCAGAGAAAAACACAAAACCTAAAGTATAACGAATCCTCACCTGGTACTTTTTATAGCCTTTTCCCTTTGATTCCTATTAAGTCTCGAAAAGAGACATGCCTCTAAAGCAGAGTACAATACTCATCTATTGTAAGTAAAAGTCTGCTAGCAGGCTTTCAATAACAATTTAAGAACAATGAGTCCTCAGGTTTCTTTTTTTGAAAGCTTAGTTTGAAATCATAGCAAATGCATGTCTGCATACCACAGCAATGCTGGCAAGGTTTCATTCTGGACTCTAAAGCTCTTTAAAAATGGAAGTATTTTAAAAGGCAAAACAAAACAACCTTGTGACAGGAAGCTGATTCCAGACACACACCACATTCATTAGAGGGCACTGTTTTTCTGTCAGTCTTCTCAGAGGCAATGAGGAGAGAACTTCAGCTGCTCTCAGGAGTCACCGTTAAATGAGCAACAGAATTCAGATTTACTGGGAAAATTCCCCCAGCCCCCAAATACTTAACTCCACTGGCAAGGTTCTACTGAAAAGGTATTTTGCCAGCATCTGAAGAGAGGTTTGGGGAAGTCTGTTCCACAGTTCCATGCTACAGCAGCAACTAAGTGGTGAACGAGCTACAGAATTCTGGCACGAGTATTTAAGCCTGACACATTATCATTACTTTCAGAGTCTTACTCAAATATTCTGTTTTTTTAAAATACTGTTTTTGCAAAAGGTGGCATGCAGATCAGAGCTTTTTCAGTCCAGCACACTAATTTTTTCCTTTCAGGGTAAAAATATGTAAACGCTGCATTGTTACAGACCTTATTCATAATGAATAAAGATATTTTACAGTTAATAAACCTACTTCACTGTATGTACTTTCATATCTATGTTTCAGTAAATAACTAATTAAATCAAGAAAACAACAATGTGCACTTCATAAACCTATTCAGTTTTTCTCTGTGATAAATTTCTCACCAATGAATTTACTCAGGATGTCAGTAACAGTCTAGCAACTCTCTAAGACCTGAACACTTAAGAATACTGATAGCTGAAACTATGACTGAAACATAGCATTTTTAAAAAAAATAAGACAATAAGGTTTGTTTTTTATTATTCCAGGGATGTGCATAATTTATATGTACAAATATCCAAGTTTTCTAGCACTTATACTCTAATTACAGTATAGGAATCCTCATTCTGTCATCTCTAAGGAAAAAACTTATTTTTTAAAGTAACTCAATAATCCCAAAAGATATATGTGAATTTATTCCTTCATTCTTTTAGGAAATCACATGTGCTTTAAAAAAGAAAACAAAAAATCCCCACAAAACATCCACTATTGTCTCCACAGTAATTCTGAAAAAGAAGTGGTATCAAATACAAAAAGAGCAGGGAGGAGGACCTGCCTTCATATTATGCTGCTTTAGGTCTTCCTACTAAATCATGAGAGGACCCAGCCTTGACCTAAGACCGTGTGGCCTATTTGCTCAAACAGATCATCCCTGCTCTAAAAAGCAGAAGGATTTAAGTATGTACTTCGGGAGTTGAGTTTAGCCACTGACTTCAATACATCAAGACCTTTACTGAGAAATATGACAGCACCAAGTTAGCAGAAGAAAAATGAAACAAAATGTGAAGTTCTTCACTGGATTTTGACAAGTACATGCTGATGTTCAGGAATAAAAAGCCCAAATGGAAATGAAGCTGAAATATACCTCTGGAACACGGGCCTGTGCATTAAATGGATTCTGAAGACCTGAGAGGTTGGTTAGAAAGGCAGGTGAATGACACTTACTAGGGATGCTCGACGAGAACGGCGACTCATTGGCTGGTCAAAGGGCGGGCTGTTAATCTGCAGCTTTTCCAGGTAGCCATCGGGTATCCTGATGTCAGCAGGCAGGGACAAGCGCTTGTTCAAATCCTGCAGCAAACAACGTTAAAAAGAAAAGGGAGATGTAGAATTCAGAATTTCCTAAAACATCTTTTAACATCTGTAGTGTTACTATATAAAACAGAAATATTTATACAGTGAAAAATAATCTCACAGAAACAGTTTAAAAAACATATTCTCTTCTTAAAATACCTCAACTTGCTTATGTAACAGGTGAAAACATTACACCTGTGCAAATGTATTATTCTGACCACAGGAATGCAATATTAAAATGCAAATAACTATATTGTGGACAAGTGTGTTGAGTTTACTCGAATACTTATAGAGAGCTGGAATACCAGAAACTGAGAATTCAGAGATTTGTGGATGCACTTCTTTTCATATAGCAGTTACTTTAGTATTAGAAGACATTTCCATAATTCAAAATATATCACCCTCTCTTTCTCTTGACTACAAAAAGTTACAAACTTAGTCCATCTTTTCCAGTCTCATAAAACAGAATCACTTCATTATTAGAGCCAACTACTACAGATATTATTACATTTCTTTTATTTATAACTCTTTACTACAGGATCTTTCGAAAATTAAAATGCCATTACACAAAAGCCATTCTCTCTGCAGCAGATTCTGTTTTTCCCCAGTAAATTTTTTTCCAACAATAACATATATTATATCTAAGACAAGAGGGAAACAAAATCACTTCATCTTTTACCAAATGCGAGGGGGGGAAAGAAGATTTTGGGGGCAGAAGACTGCATATTCTTACTGGTTTTATTTTCAGTTTAGCTTTAATCTCAAAATGCCAAGAAACAAAAATATTAAATATTGTCTTAAAATGGCCAATTACCATCTCACAAGATAACAGGACATCATAGCCCAGACTCACAAAAAATCGAAAGTCATTTCTTAAACAGTGGCAATTGTTTTTCAGTGTAGGTAGTTTATCCAAGTAAAGAAAGTCATGTTCAACATTGAAGTGCACAATCTGCCTCCAGAGATTCTACACTGAAGTTAAGGACATCTCTGGAAGCATCACTGTTTCCTCACTCTTCTCCAGCACAACAGGTAACTCTGTATTTCTAGTACAGACCTAAGATTTAATCAATACTGACCTGAGGGCAATAAACCCTTCTCGAAGGTACTCTTTTCTGTCTTACCTATCACCTCCTGATAGGTGATAGGTAAGCTGAGCATCTTGAGCTAACCCAATGTTGGCAGCTACATCCCTGTTTGGTTCCCCTCAAGCTTGACCATGTGCTTCTACTCATGTCTGCAGCAGCTTTGAACTATTTCAGCATGCTAAATCATCAAGAAACTCTCAGGCGAAGTACACAGCTTCCTGCCAGCTTTGTGCTCCAAACAGGTTCAGTGTAAGGTCAGACAAGCTCACAGCCTGAGCAGGGCAGGAGAGGCACAGCAGGGCAAGCAAGCCTGGGAAGCCGGCAGCCAAATTGGCTTAGGCTGACAAAGAACTGGATCATCAGACTTTTCAAGACTTGAGATCTTGGTGAACAACTTGCTAAGCTTTCAGTGATGAGAATGTATTTAAACCATGTATATGTATGACCTGTACACATAACTGGAGCAAAAGCTAAGGAAAAAATACCAGTTAAAGAGATATACTTTAAAAAAACCTAAGCAACTTGGGAATTAGCTGAATCTCAGGTAGGACTGAAGTGCTAATATGTATCCCCCTGGATGATTTACATAAGCTATTCACTATGGCCACCCAATACAGGCAGAAATTTTTGGAGAGAGGCCAGCAAAGCTCTAATTTCTGGCAGCTGATCCTCCTGTTCTCCTTTTGCTTCTCTCACCTCCTTAGGTACAGAGCACAAAGTCTGCTTATGCTTTGCTGCCCAACATGAGCTTCATTGCACAACTGGAAAAATCAGTGTCTATTTTTTACTTAGTACAGAATTTTTTAGTTGTCTTTAAACAAAAAAGGTGCTGTTCACAAACTGGCAACTTTGACCAACATTTTGAAGTTAAAGGAAGAGAAAACGAAGTATGGCTCCATTCTGGCATACCTTCTAGTTTATTAACTCATTTTCAACTTGCATATTTAAAATTTTTACAACATTGGCAATTGTTAAAGAGCCAGTGTGGTTTTTGGGAGAGTGGTAGAACCAAAAAATTGTAACAGGACCTGTAAGTATTCCCTAGAGTAAAACAATATTTTCCACCACAGTATTTTCCTTCTTTTCACCAGGCTCTGCTAATACCTCTCTCCTACTGAAGAGGGTTTCAGATTATGAAAAAAAAAAATCACCCTATAATTTGCTGCATTCTTCAGAAAATTCTGGTAGATATTCACAACAAAGTTGAGCACAAAGGAAGGCATGTCATGATGACTTAAATAAAGCAGCTTTGACGTCCCACTGCAGAGTAAAACCACAAAACTGCTGGAACAAGACAGGGATGACAGGAAAAAGATCAGCATCAGTCTCTACCTCACCTTCCTAATGTAATCCCAGATCAACACTGGGCCAATATACTGGCTTTTTGCTTTTTCTGATGGCTCAAGAAAAATTTGACAAATACCAAAAAAACCAAAAGAAAATATCAATGAGCTGAGTTTTTCAATGTAACTTCGTGAACACAACAAATACCACCACTATCCCATAAACTCTGTGGCAAAATAGCCTTTTCCTACTCTTACCTATTAACTCTTGCAGCACAGAAACCTGTTGAGTAGTGCTCTAACTGTCCCATAGTGCTTGTTTAACAAGTGTGTTTATAGGGATTTTAACAGAAAATGTTTATAGGGATATTAAAGTTATGGACCTCAACTCAAAGGGCTCAAGAAATACTGATATGATTGTACCCCAAAGCTCTCCATATGCATATTCCCTCCCCTCGTGGCACTCACGGTTAGCACAGTTGAAGTGGTGCTTCAAACCCACCTCCACGAAGCATTCCCAAGCACATAAAGTTGATGGTATATAAGAAGGAAGCAAAGGCAGCCTTCAGGCTGCAATGATAATTTGAAAACGATGCCATAAAGTGTGCACTGTGCCTGCCATCAGTAAACACACACCTTTTCACAGGGAGGGCAAGGGAAACAAAGCAAGTCTAAGATTCTACACAGGTACAAAGAATCCATTACTTTGAAGCCCAGACACCATAGAAACAAGATAAAAATATTTTAGGCACAGAAAATATGATAATGGGAGGTAGATATAATTCTATTACAGAATTCCTATTCCTTCATTCTCAAAACCTCTGCCTATGCCATTTTTGCAATAGGCCTCATGGCTTTACTTCAGAGATTCATGCAACATCCTCAATCCTAAACCAAGACCTTAATTGTAAACTTACATTTGGTACTCCACAGTAGGTTAGTATAGTTTGAGTGTAAATACTTACTGCTGCAAAGGCCAAAACCTGTTCCAATTTGGGTAACTCCCCCCTCCCCCTAAACAGTAATGCACTTTCACATAAAACAACTCTAATCTCCATCCCCTGCAATGTCTTTCTTTAAAAAAACCCTGATCAACACACCAGAACCTGAAGGGAAATGGAGACTTTATTTTTTTAGAATTAGAATACTTGATGTTAGTAACATTTCTTTTCCTGCATTTGTCATGTAGTGGACAACACTTGACAGCAATTGCTTTTTTTCCCCTCAGGAAAAAAAAAATTAAGTGCTGAAAGCCTAAATTTTTCCAGTATTATAAATAAAATCAAAACAGTATCAATTCTCCTTAACTTTCTTGAGCCGAAGAAAGGTTCTTTTCTGTGAGAAAACCATAATGATTTCATGGAAACTGCAGTAAGTACTTTATAGATTTTTCCTCCTAATGATTTACACTACTGTACTTCCAAAACTCATGCTTATTTGGTTATCTGAGAATGCCAACCAAGCCAAGACTTCCTTTTTAAAACCATACATTAAAATTGTTACCTAAATCGTTCTGACACCAGCCAGAAACCTTTTATGACAGCAATACTTGAAAGATCATAGAATTATATATAAGAAATCTTCTTTGTATTACAAATTTCCTTTACCTAACGCCCTAAACCAGACAAAATTGAAAAAAGTAATTTAGACTACCAACCCAAATACCTGAAGGAAGGAAATTATTATGTTGTTCGCATTTGTCTGTACCACCTTAATTCCTCCCAGTTTTTGCAATAATTGAAGCAACCAACTCTTGGGAAAAGCAAGCAATTATAATTAAATGCTATACAGTAACATGAAAGGGGATTCATTAGATGTGCAAGAGTGGAATAAGCACAACCTTTCTTAGGGGCTAAATAGAAAAACTGGAAACTAAAATTACATCAGTCTGACACAGCTGAAAAACCCAGTCAATTTAACTGAGATAATGTTAAAAGCAAGAACCTACCACACACCTACCGATTTTGAGCCTTAAGTGTTCAAGACCAGGCAGTCTCCTG
>LXPA01016587.1:7927-18806 GCA_001655095.1 Phylloscopus trochiloides viridanus
TGCACCAGCCTGGCAGAGTCCAAGAAGCATTTGGAAAATACTCTCAGGCACCTGGTGTGACTCTTGTCAGGGGTTGTCCTGTGCAGGGCCAGGAGCTGGATGCAATGATCCTGATGGATCCCTTCCAACTCACTGTATTCTATGACACCCTAATTCTGTGATTCTGTCCCCTCTTCCCACCTCAATTCCCCTCGCACTGGGATGCTGCTGCTTGCCCAAAGTCCTGCTGTTCTTCCCCTACCTCTTGCCATCACCCCAGGGTTTCCCCCTCTGCTTGCAGGGCTGAGGGGAGCAAAGGGAGGCTCTGCCAGCCAAGGGCTGCAGGGAGGGTGGAAAGGCTGTTACCACCAAAACTACTGACCATCTTGGTGAAACAAACACTAACAGTGCCATTCTGCTACTAATAGCTTCAGCAAAGATCCCTCCAGGAAGCCTTCACATGAAAAATGTATTTTGTGAGCCCCAGCATTCACCTCTCACTCTAATTTTCCTTTTATGGAGTTCACAACTATGGACTAGTTTCCAGAACAACATTTTTCTCTGTCTCTTGGGTGTTTTAATGTCCCAAGAGACAGAAAAAATATGATGTTGTTTGGCTTCTTTGCTGACACATTAACAAAGCATGGATGATATCAAGGGGGATATTTATTATCTGCTGTAGGAGAAGTCCCAAATGGTGCACAGGGCTGTGTCTGGCATGAGCTCTGATATCAGTGAGGAAACTGTTCTGCAGCTAATCCACCCAGCAGTAGCATTTTATAAAGCCAATGTTGGGTCAGAAGGTGGTTGGAGAGAGGAGCGAAGAAGGCACAGACCATAGTGGCAGCATGACAAAGGATTGCCTGAGCACACAGACAGTCTGGCTCAGGCTCTCCAAGCTAATTAATGAGAACAGATTAGAAGGCAAATACTATGGATTTCAAACTGGAGATCTCTACCAACTGCTAGCCACGTATGACCAAAGTATTGTTAATTTGAGTGCTGAGGAAGAAAAACTCCTAACTGGAATCTTCCATCTAGAAACCTGTTTGAGACCTTTGCTTGATATAGCAATAGCATTTTTTATTCTGATTTTCAAGGAAGATGCCATAGAAGCTGTTGTCCAGAGAAGCTGTGGATACCCTATCCTTGGAAGTGTGCAAAGGCCTTTGAGAAACCTGCTCTTGTGGAAGGTGTTCCCCCCCGTGGCAGGGGGGTTGAAACTGAATGATCTTTTAATTCCTTCCAATCCAAAACATTCCATGTTTCTATGATGTTAAGCTATGCTATTGCAGTGTCTGTGTGGGGGNGTTATGATATGCTATTGCAGTGTCTGTGTGGGGGNCCATTTAATTCCTTCCAATCCAAACCATTCCATGTTTCTATGATGTTATGATATGCTATTGCAGTGTCTGTGTGGGGGTGTGAACCTCCCTAGGCCCCCCTGTGACACCTGAACCCCATGGCCAATATTAGACAATGGCTCAGTAACTCAGTAACTCAGCCTCCTCACTGCAGGCCTTCCCTGCTCTCCTGATGTGCAGAATGATCAGCACAGCTTGACTGACTTCTTTATCAGAGACAGACAGAGCAGGTTTGAAAGGAGGGAGTCCCTCCTGCAGCTTCAGGAAAGGAAGCCTGCTACTGTGGAGAATCTTCTGTAAATGAGGTCTGGCTTGGCCTAAATGCACAAACCCTCCAGCTACAGCTGGAGAGGTCTGCACGCAACCTCATTCTGAAAACATAATGTTAATATCATAAAAAGTTGTCTTCCCAAGCTGCTGCTCTTCCTCTTGATTTTCTGGTGTTTGTTCACACTTTGAATTCATAAATGTACCTGAAAATAGAATACATAAACCATTTTCAAATTAATCTCCAAACTCCAGTTAGATTTAACTTCCATTTGAATAATTGATCAATCCTTTTCATCTTTACAGTTTAAAAAAATCCTCATCCTTAATTCATTTATTGCAATTTATGATGTTCTCCATAAGAAATTTAATGCATCTAAATGTGAATAGAAAAATGGCCCTTCCGGAAAAATCCAAGTATATTTGTTAAGAATCACTCTTACTTTATTCTTAAAAATGGTTACATGTCTCACCTGAAAATCATTTCTATCCTCTTCAGTAAATTAAACATTTCTGCACTAATAAAAATCAACATAACAAAAATGATGGAGACTGTTAAAGAGGAACACATAAGATACACTGGACTCCATTCTCACCTCAGCTGAAGCACAGTAACCTTGGAACACTCCTGTTGGAACCAGTGGGGTTGACTGGTATGACTGGGCTGCTTCTGCAGTCCACAGGCTTCACCTGTCTGTGGCTGCACACATTTTGCAAGCGAGGGACAGTGAGCAGTATCAGGCTTTGCTCTGCCAGCCTCATGCTCTGTTGTTCATTTCCTGCAGCTAAGAGCAATGCTGAAGAAACTCCCAGGAGACACATTGCTCACAGTCAGTGGGTGAAGGGCTGTGAGCCAAACCAGCATCCTTAAAGGACTGTAGGATTCAATATCTGGATCAGGCTTTGGGTTTGCAGCCAGTAATTCACCTGCCTGCCCTTGGCACATGGCTTAGTGGAATTCCTGCAAACCCAAGGGTAGGTAGCCATGCATGACTTGAGCAAGATTCTTCTCAAGTCGGTCTCTGTTGGATTTCCCACAGACACAAAGTGAAACTCAAGCTGCAGTAGCTGCAGTTAAGTGGTTGCATAAATTGGGAGTATTTTCAGAACCCCACTCAATATTTTTACAACTCTCCACACTTTTACACACATACAGACATACATATGTAGCCACTATCCACTTCAGAGGATTTAATAGTGGCTTTTTGTCTTGGGTACTGGCAAGATAATGACTATAATAATATAGAAGTACCAATATAATTATAGCACAAAAAGTACCGATCTCTGTAGGCTTTTTTTTTTTTTGTCAAACTTTCTTACAACCCTATATGTTTTATTTGTGTTAAATGTGAACTTAATTGTTAATCAGAACGTTAGGTCTCTCTTTTCAGTTCTAGACCTCTGATACAAAATATTTTAATATTCTTCTTTTCCTTCTTTGCAGCATGCCAAATGAGGCATTGAAAATTCAACTTTATACTTGATAGCTCTTTCTTTAAAATACCTGGAGAAGGCTGTAATTATTTAAATTTTAATTTATAAGTATTTAAACTATTCAGAAATAAAAGAACTCAACCCCAATTAATCATATTTTGACTAATAGAATGCTTTAAAAGGTGATTTTTGTTGTCTGGGTTTAAACAGATTTAGTGGTAATTTGGGATGAGGGAATGGTTTGCTGTAGGGATCAAGTTTAAGGAGAACAAGCAGCTGAGGAAAGGAAAAAGGTAACACCTTGCAGTCTCCAATAAGCCTTGTGTTAGTCAGATGCACAACAAGGTGGGCTCAGCCCATGAGAGGCAGGGCATCTGTCACAAAACCTGCAGGTCATTCCCAAGCAAACCCAGAAATGAAGGACCACAATTAATAATAGTGCCAGTGTGCCTTGACCCAATGTGAGCAGCTGCACACAGGCTGGAAATCACAGTGTGATCATGCCTAAATTAGGGTAAAAATATGTTTCAATATTTTAAACTCTTGCCATACTCCTTCCTTAGTCATCCATGCTAGAACGAGGTGACAGTGCTCAGGCAGCTAAGCAACCCACTTGGGCTACTCATTTGTTCAGAGAGGAAGGTTAGGACTCTTGTAAGTGTAATTTCAAACAGCTTACTCTCCTGCATCACCAAGCCACAGCTGGTCAGGGAGCTGTGACTGGAGACCGGGTGCTGGGTGCCATGACCACGGGCTGATCCACCATACCTGTGTGGAGAGTGGGTAGACCCCATGGTTGCAGCAAGGCAAGAAATGTCTAGCTCTAGTTAAGCACCAAAACAGGCTGTCTAGGGAGACATCAGGGTGTCCACCAGGGAAGATTTTTAAGAGTAGGCTGAAAGTCCAGAAGCCAGGCAAGGTTTTAGGCACAGGTGAGGCCACACCTTGAGTGCTGTGTCCAGTTCTGGAGTCCCCAATTTAGGAAGGAGGTTGAGATGCTCGAACACATCCAGAGAAGGGCAACAAGGCTAGTGAAGGGTCTGGAACACAAGTCCTGTGAAAAATGGCTGAGGGAGCTGGGGCTGCTTAGCCTGGAAAAAAAAGGAGGCTCAGGAGAGACCTTATCACTCTCTACAACTGTCTGAAAGGAGGGTGTAGCCAATGGTCTTGGTCTCTTCTCCCAGGCAACCAGCAACAGGATGAGAAGACATAGTCTTAACCTGCACCAGAGGAAGTTTAGGCTGGACATTAGGAAAAAAATTCACAGAAAAAGTGATTGGACATTGTAATGGGCTGCCCAGGGAGGTGGTGGAGTCACCATCCCTGGAGGTGTTTTTAAAAAGGCTGGATGTGGCACTCAGTGCCATAGTTTAGTTGATAAAGTGGTATTAGGTCATAGATCAGACTTGATGGTCTCAAAGGTCTTTTCCAGTGTAGTTAATTCCGTGATTCTGTGATTCTGCATCCCACTCAGAAATATCCCACGCAATTGCTTAAAGCTCTGCAGGCCCTCAAGGGAACATGAACAGAAGACCATCCTTGTGAAATAACAGTAAGGCCTGCTACAAAAAAAGTATTGTTACCATGCCTGTATCAAATGATGAGTTCTGAACAAAAAGGCTATTTTCAAGAAATGTTTCCGTTTGATGCTCCAAGAGGCCAAAAAATACCATAGGAAAAGAGTTTGAGCATATTGCCTTCTCCTCAGGAACTCAGTGAAATACTGTTGCAGAAATCCCTGATCCTACCAATTATGTAGGCTAGATAGAGCCTGTGATTCTCTTCAGTACACCTCTAACTCAAACTTCTCCAGGAAGGTTTGATCAAAGCTTGATGAAAATCAAGTCACACAAGAAACTTGTTAGTGAATGTTTCTGGTGGCTCTGGTGAAAAATATCCTGAAAATATCACCAGCTCAGGGGTATTTGCAGGTGCAGTAAGTCTGGGTAGACCTTGGTTATTCTCGTGAACAAGGAAGAAGACTGTGTGTGCAGTGGGAAAAGGGATACAGTCAGGGATTTAGGGGAAGCTGTCAGCCCTCCAAACTGCCAGTGGTGGAGGTCACTGTTATGAGACACAATTGGTCATTTCTCTCAGATCTTTGCTTCCCACTGGACAACCCTACACCCACCTTTCTCACATTTACTAAGTTAACACATTAAGATCAGTCTTCATTACTGGATTCCTCTGATATGCAAATTGCCTTGTTTTTTTTTCTTTTCTTTGAAAGACATTCAGTCCTCTCCTTAGGGCAATTGTGTTGAAACAATTCATCCCTACTGACCTCCAGCCATCTAACTGGTCTCCTCCTGCCTTTCCTTGGAAAGCAGATACATTGCCACCCTCCTGTCTGTAAGATTTACATTTCCCAGGCACTATCCTTACTTCAGCATTGACATTACTCACTGATAACCCACCTTGCACTCAGGTACAGCCGTCACCAGTGATTCCCCAAGGCAAACTCCCCTCTGTCAGACCAGTGAAAACCAAAGACTTTGTGTGAGAAACAATGTGAAAGACTAAGCAGTCTGTCCTGGTGAAATTTGTCCTTTGCTGTTCTTGTCCTCATATGGTTAAATGTCAGATAAAAATAAATTATATTGCTGCTGAAGCTGACAAATGATTTAATAGTCATTTCCCCAGTGTTCATCACCATGGTATTTTGTGAGAATTAATGAAAATTCTCAGTTGGCTTAAGTTGGGGTTTCTTTTATGGAATCTGAGGAGCCATTTGTCAACTCATTTTCAGCAAAGAAATGTTCTTTTTAAAGAAACACACAAAAGAAAAACTGAAGGCAAATAAAGGGAGCCCATTAATCATTGATTGCAAGACATCATTGTTTTTAAGTCTAGTTTGGCTTTCCTGTCTTATAACATTATCTGTGAGTTCTTAACTCTATGGAATTCTTAACTCTGGGGAAAGAGACAAAAGGAGGAGAGGCTATCAATAAGTTATTTACCAAAACTGTGCTTTTTGGGTTTACCAATATGAATATTTTTAAAGAAGAAAATTTTCACTCTTTACACTACTAAGGGTGATGAGGCACTAGAACAAGTTGCCCAGAAAACTTGTGAATGCCCTATCCCTGGGAATGCTCAAGGCCAGGTTGGATGGGGCTCTGATCAATCTGCTCTATTGCCCTCACCCTTGAAAGAGGAGTTGGAACTAGATGATCTTTAAGGTGCCTTCCAACTCAAATAATTCTATGATTCCATTAATTATTTTCAAACTGATGTGTGGTGTGGGTACAGTGGAATTTTTTCACATTTCTCTCATTCTCCATGCCCTCTTTCCCTCCAGGAGAAAGAAAATGTTTTGGAAATATCCATATTTTGTAGATGGCATTTTAAAATTAAAAAAAAATTCATGTTTCCAGGAGTGTGGAAGTAACTGAGCATTTGTTGAGATTCAACGCTAAGGAAGAAAAAAAAAACCCTGAAACTTTTTACAGTCCCTTTTCTTTCCCAAACATCCTCACATTTCAGGGCCTTTGATATCTAAAATACAGAAGAGGTTTGGGATATAACCATCTGAATACCACATAACTGATCTAACTCTTTTTTATTGCCTGAGATTAGCAACAGACACACAATTCCTTCATGAATCGTGAGAAACAGCTGCACTGAGAATCAGCTTTCTGAAGACAGATATTATGGAATGTTCAACCACAGATGTTATGGGATGTTTTGTCTTGTATGTAGACATATCCCTCAAAAACAGGGTGAATACAAGTTATCATCCCTTTCCCTCATCTGAGTGCCCTGTGTTTGAAGTTTGGTGAGTTGTATATTCTTGTTTGTCCTCTGGCCCCAGAGTATTTAAGTTCTGACATAAATTGGAACAGTTTCAACAAAACAGATGAGAAAAATCCACCCCCAGTCCTGACATGTCTTAAAGATGTAGTTGACCTTCACTGCAAATGTGTTCTGGCTCAGACAGAAAGGAGACTTGATTCCAGACTTCCTCACTCAAAACTATCGCTATCCTTGTCATGTTAGGGCACTCCATTTTTGAAAGATATATGACTGAGCTGAATTTCTAAATTTGATTTCCATGACTCCAAAGCATCATGGGACTTAACCTAGGACTGGAAAAAAAGTGAGTCCTGGTCTTTGCACCCTGGAACTCTCCGTTTCTATTGCATTATCACACATTTACTGAGCTACTGGGTAAATAATAAGTACCCAATTAAAAATTGTAAATTGTACAAACCTAACTTAGTTCAAAAAAAAGCATAGTTTATGACTCCTCTCTATGTTAATGATCTGACTATTTAGAAACAAAGCCATCTTCACTTTCATGCTCCAAGGTTTTGTTCCAATTAGGCTGCAGTGCTTTCTTATAGAGAGATACACCTCTGCAGGGGAGGAATGGAAAGTAATTTCCACAACTGAGCTACTGGTCTGCTAGTTAGAGCAGGTATCTCATGGTAAGATGGTATTTCTGAAAGAGGCATAAAAAAAAGTGTAGGGCTAGAAAAAGCATCAGAAAGTACATTTAAACCTGGAATATCTCAGTGACTGAATAGCTGCTCATATTATTCAGGCTGGGAAGCAACACTTTCATTTTCCAGTATCTATATCCCATTTATCATTTTCACTCAGCACTTCACCATAAATCTAAAGAGCATCAAACGCTAAAGGGCAAACATGAGAAAAGATATACAACTTCAGTCTGCTTTATAGCAATAAAAGGCTATTTTAAATTCAGTTTTTCCTTCTCTATTTTGATTTTACACCTTGTCATACATTAAGTGAAGTAGTTCAACCTCAAGAACTGATCTTGGCCTTTATTATTACAAAGAACACGCATAAAAGGTGCAAGAATTGATAACCCAGTAGAAATGCAGCTTGTAGCTACTCGTAGAGGGGCTGAAAAAGTTCTTTGCCTGTTATTTGTTCTTTCTTTCCTATTTCATAAACTTTCAGCCCAGTTTGTACCAATATGTACTTCAGAAAGTGGGATGCTAATTAAGAGAGTTCTTCCTTCTCTCTGCTATCTATTAAACACAACACATGTTCCCAGTGATTTGAACATATCATCCCTTACCAGCGCAGCATGAGTCAAGGAATGTGATTTCTCTTTCCTTAGGGACCAGTAAGATTCCCCAAACTGAATAGGATGACAGTCAGACTGATAACACCTACTCTATTCCACCTGTTTTAAATGATTTCCCACTTAAGTACTACTCTCAGTGGGGGAAGGAATCATACACTGATTAATTCACTGCTACAGCTTCCACAATCACTTTTAGAATTTCCTCCAACTCTAACGCTGGGCATAACAGGAACACTCAAACTCTTGTATGCTATGACTTCACATATTGTTGTTTTCAATTAAACCTCTTTAGACACAGTCATTGTTTTTTCCCAGGGCTTTGAAATCATGCACACCAGAGGCAGGCAAATGTCCTTGGGACAGGTACCCAGGACTCAACACAAGAGGACTAACTCCAGGATGTGGTATGCACCAGGGGAGAGCAAATAAAGATAAACCAGAGCTTATCTCTTTTCCAGGACCTGGCCTGGCCTGGAACAAGAAGCAATTAGTGTTGCCTCACTGTCCATATAGTGTGTTTGATGCTGTGCAATTACCTGTGTGTAAGTTTGTGCTGAAAACAGTCATTGCAAGAGCAGATCTGAAACTGAAATCATTCTCTAACATGCATCACCTTATCTTGGCAAAAAGGCACATCTCTTTCCTGCTTGATACAAAAATAACTGGTTACACAAGGGATAAATATGAATGTCCTGTTGGTGATGTCAGTGGGTTTCTCAATCTCAGTTGATGAATCTTTATGTTTCTCACAGTGATCTTCAATTTTGCAAGCATAAATTAATACAAGAGGAATCCAGAGAGGTCCGGAATCCAAACTCCCCATATTGTCCAGCTATCCTAATATATATATATATATATATACACACATGTATTAACCTTAAATAAAGACAGCCATTCCAGAAGGTTTCTTCATACTAATACATTATTTGGATAGCTCTCTCTTACAACTGCTTTCATTCTCTTATGTGACAATGACAGGTCTCACTCCTTCAGGGTCTAGCCTGGTATCTGAAGCTTTTGTCATGAATATTCATTAGACTGTAGCTCTAGAATGCAGCTCTCCAAGTGTACATATGATCTCTGTACACATATTGTTACACATAATCCTATCCTACACATAGGATTTCGTTCATAAAAGGTGCATTTTCGTTTTTGGAAACAGGTGTATTGATCAAATTCCTGTTTTTAAAAATAATAAAAAAAAATCCTTCAATATGAAAACTGGAGTCCACATTTTCAGGCTTAATAAGTTACATGTTTTCCTATGTCATTCAATGTCCACACATCTCTCTCAGGGGGTTATCTTTTTCTTAATGCTCCAGATCTTTCTTCCTTCCACTTGAAATTGAGTTCAATTTTATTCTGTTTTCCAGGGTAGGAATATCCTCATCGTGACCTAGATTAAAGGGAGATGCTTAAAAATACCCTGTTGCACTGTAAATTGCTCATTTGAAAATCTTTGGTAATTTAACGCTTAAAGTTTGAGGCTTCTGTTTCACAATTTCTTCGTAACGTTAAATGAGGTTGTAAGCCTTAACAGAGAAAGGAGAGAGAGGCAATCCAATTCATCACCAAGTGGAAATGTTGATTCTGTAGGTGGCACTATGAACCAATGCTTCCACACAGCGTTGGTTACAGTGCCACACAAGGAACCACCCCTCACAAGAGAGGCGTAGTCGAGGTCCTGACAACTCCGTGGGTGTCAACAGCCTCAAAGCACTTGCTGCAAGAAGAAAGTTGTTTACACAAGTGAGTTGTCCAAAGAGCATAAGCCAATATCCACTGGCAGACATCCAAGTGAATCCAAGCCTCTTGTTGGTCTTCTATTGTGTGACTATGACTCTCTCACATTTTTCTGAGCTACATCTGACAAGAATAAAACATAGCTCATACCGCTTTCATTCACTTTTTACGTTGTGCAGATACTAACAAAGGAGGATTTATAAATATGCAGATACAGAAATAACATTAGGTAGTACAGAAAATAAATTTATCTGGCACCTTCTGGTCTTTTTGCTATATCTGGAGTAGATACTTAGAGTATACTCTATTTCCTTGGAGACGATCAAGAACTGAGCTTTTGCAGAATACAAGGTTTCCATTTTCTTTGAGAGCACTGCTTTTATAATCTCTGTGTCAAGGAGAGATCTGCAGGGAACGTCAGAGATTACTGGGGCATCTGTCTGAAATAGTTCTGGAAGTTGGCTTGGGAAAAAAAAAAAGACAAGAAAGCCTGTGTGGTGTGAAACAGCTGAGATTGCTAGGGACATCACCCATTTTTAAGCTGCTTACTTTTCTGTGTGTTTTTTCTAAATGGATTATTAATTTATTTATTATTTAGCAGCTTGTTAACGGATGGTGCTGAAGCATGAGAAAATTATGCCTGTGTGGTAAAAGGAATTTGTATTTTGTAGGGATTTTGAAGCAAAGTCATATATGTATAGCAAATTCACCTGGCATATACAAAACAAGCAGGTATTTGGTGACCAAGCTTGCCAATGGGAAGGTACAAGGGCATCATTTGTTCAGATCTTGCCTTTTGCAGAATGAAAGTCAGCAGTCATGTGCAAATCAAGGATGTTACAGCAGTCAGTCCTGCTACAGGTAAATGAAGGAAAACAAATGTTGTTCCAAACACAGCCTCAGCTGCTTCTGACATATATTTACTAAAGGAGGACTGAAGGTAGACTTAGGAAAAGTCAGAAATAAGTCACACTTATTTCACTGAAAACTGTCACAGAGATTAAAAATTGAAAACTGCTGTCATTCCTCCTCA
>LXPA01016588.1:0-22066 GCA_001655095.1 Phylloscopus trochiloides viridanus
TGGAGATGTTAGGGAAGCATGTCTTCTGTTTTCTGTAGTCAAACTTCTTTTGAATTGAAGAGTGTTCCCCTTTCTTTCTTATCAATCACACAGAAATTTGAACTGACAGAGGGTTTTGTGTTTACAGCTTAGAACATTTTCTTAGAGGGATAAACCAATAGAACTTCCCATAGAAGCAATTTGCTCAGACCATTTTTTTGCAGTTCATTTGCTTACTTAAGTATATGTATTTAAACCGCTGAAAACTCTGCAGTACAAAACTCATAAATCTTCCAATCTGTGAAATTTATTTTTATATATACGTATATCTAAAAATAAGTCTTGCCTATCTATTTCACTGCAATATGTTAAGCTAAAATATTTGGTATTTCAGGTGTTGGATTTAAGTCCTGTTACTGCATACTTGGCGTATTTCTAATTTGTTGATTTTGCTGTATTTGTTAAAATTTTGCTTACTGAAGTAATAAACACGAACGGGTTTTTTGTGGGTTGGTAGTTTTGTTTCCTTGTTAGACATAATGTGACTTTAAAAACATTTCTCAGTATTTTATAGTGAATTTCTTTTCTTTCATCCTACAGCTACAAGCTTCGGTATAGCTTTGCCAGCTTGGATTGTGGATCAGAAAAATTCAATTTTGGTGAGTCAGCTTGCTTAGCTCAAGATTTTAAGGTGGACTTTCAAGTGTTTTTGAAAAAAAGAAAATTTGCTTAATACTGCACATTTTTAGTCAAAACACATTAATACTTTGGTCCAAGTGCACATCTTTGAAGCAAATTTCAGGAGTCATAAGTGTTAGTGTTGCTTAAGTCTGACCATTGAGAGTAAAGTATGAATGTGTTTGTACGGATCTCATTCCAATGACAGTGAGGTTCTACTGTGGTCACCCCTGCTGCAAAGTGTGTGTTCACTCCTGCAAGGAAACACATGTAGAGTTGCATGCTGGATTTCTCTAGTTCCATCTGGTTTGCTAGTGATGCTCTAACCATACAGTATCTAAATGTTCTTCCTGTTGTATTTGTTGTTGCAAGATAATTTTCTTAACCGCTTGATTTCTTTTGATTGTCTGTCCACTGCATCACAGTTTAGCTGCCAACTTTTTAATTATTAAAGAAACTGACCTGTGACAGTATTTGAATCATTTAAACTGATTCATATGTGAATCACACTAAACTGACATTCCTTATTTAAGCCATACCTAGTTATATTTGTTTATACTTATATTTACTAAGTTACTGCTAAGTTTCTCTTCAGAAATAATGACAGCTGTTATGCAATAAGCTTGTGATAATTTTTAGTAAGCTTGTGGTAGTACTACTTGACTGTATTTTAGAATAAAGTTTAAACAAGAGCGGTATTAGCCACAGTATCTAATACAGTATATTTTGTATTTTTCTGTAGGTGTTGTTTGTATATGGATTAGCATTTATGGTTATTCTTCCAGTTGTTGTGGTAAGTAGTATCTAGAAGTAACCAAGCTGTAAACAAAGCTGTCTTGGACATGGAGTTCTCATTCTTGCCTTTCACCAAGTGAGCTGATTTTTAAAAGGTGGTGTTTTCTTTTACTGTGAAAAAAGTGTAGCTGCTGTAGAGTTTCCAGAAAAATGCAGTGCCATGATAGAGAGGGGACTTGAGGGAGAATACTGGATATCACAAGAATTATTAAGCTATGTGTTTTGTCTTGTAGCTTCTTTCTCAAGAAAATTAATGAGGTGATGAGCTGACAAGGATATTCAGTGTTATATTAAATATTCTGTGGTGGTATAGTAAAGACTGAGATGTCTCTAGCTGGTGGTGCTAGAATGATTACTGCAGGCAGAGCAGGTGGTTGTTTGGTTTTTCCTGGCTGCCTTTGTTTTCATAACTTCAGTTTTTATTGATCTTCTGTACACCATGAGATGTCTGCCCTTGACATTGCTTTGTGTGAGGAATCAATGGGTAGGTGAGTGTTATTTCAGGGCTTGGGTTTGCCCTACAGTATTGCTATTGAGCAATGTCCCTTGCCCAGTGATTGTGCATTTGGGGTGTGGCATGAAGCAAGACTCAGAAAACTGACCCTGAAAATCCCTCATGTTCTTGAGGAGAAGATTTTCATTTGAAAAAGTGTCCTGAGGTCTTGGCAGCTTCTTGCATCAATGTCTGCAGAGACTCAGAGAGACATTATCCCTTCCCTTTGAGTCTTTCTATGTAACTGAAAATTTAGTTTAGAAGATTAAATGTGCTGACTTCAACAAATGGTTGAATAAAAAGTCTAAAATCCAGGAGGCAAAAATTTTTCATGCCTTTCCTTTTAGCATTCAGTTGATGCTTTTTTGTATACACATACTTTTAGTGATTTACACTAGTTTTGTCGTAGCTCAAATGAAAGGAAACAGCCTCGCTGTTGGTACAAAGAAATGTTCTTCTGAGCACAGACAAATGTTCTGCCTCTTCTTGCCCCATACCAGATGTAGACTTGTATGTTCAGGCTTGTCACTGTAAATTTCTTTTATAAGCCAGTGAAGAGGAATAGTCATTTTTATGGAGCAAGTTATTTTATCATTTCATTTTAAAGTAGACATACAAGATAATTCATGCCTTTAATGGGTCTGTTTCTCTTTCATGAATCAATAAAGAAGGCGAACTTTACTACAGTGTAGTCATCCTATGTTTGATGGGCATCTAAAATGAAGTAAGGCTACTTCCACCCTTTGAATCCAGATTAATGAAAGAGGACAGTACTGATAAGTAGTTCTTTCCAGACTTCCACTGACCTAAATAATGTCCTGTACATGAGGCAAGAGACAGGAGCTGTATCTGCAGAAGCAGTTAGGGCAGCCTTTTTCATGTAGATTTGGACTGGCTAGTTACATTTTTCTTCCAATACCTGTACTCGAACAAATATTTGATAACTGTGGGATTATAATTATTTTTTTATGCAGAAAAACATTGTAGAAAGTTGTGTACTATTTTGTACTGACAGTCATCTATTCATGGAGGAATCAAACCTAATTTATTAAAAAATTTGTTAGAGCCAGTCCTTGAGTATTTCCCAAATAATTAAGTACATTGCAGAATTCTTTACATAGTGGGGGAATTCACTATTATTAAACTAATAGTAGTAAGCATCACTTATTACTTCACTGCTTGTTGCTCTTCACTGGTAGTAAATTTCACAGTAGATTGAGGAGTATCTTTGATGTGTTTTCTTATGCTAAATGAGCTTTGCTTACAGGGAGGAGTTTAATGAACAGATTGCAGTTTATAACCCAGCACACCATTTTTCTGAAAATGTATTAGAGAGTACAACCACTGTAGAGTGAGTTCCATAATCTCAGTCATTGGTGTAATGCTTATTAGGCAATTATCAGTGTTGCTCTTCTTCTGTCAACCTGAAGGTGTATGGCTTAATTTGGAAAATTGACAGTGGGGGCCCCATGCTACCTCCAGATTCCCCTTCTGAAAAGCATTTTCAGAATGCTTTTCAGCATTTCAGTGGTTAGGTGACTTAAATCAGTTTTGCAAATTTTCTCATAGTCAGAGAAATCTCTTTGTTCTTGGTTTGATCTTGGCCTGCCTAAACTAGATTTGAATGCTGAGTTGCACTGTAAGGAGTTACCACATCATATATAGAAAGTGGTAAATCGAGTGTATTCACTGTTCAGTGGATTTATTAAAACAATACCAGAAATAAACCAAGCAGTGTATATGTGTGCAGGTGTATGTGCTAGGGAAAATTTCTCTAGGCTAGAGGTCATTTAAAAATGTTTAACATTAGATTCTCTCAGATGAATTTATCAGTGTGCTTTT
The DNA here is from genome assembly GCA_001655095.1 of Phylloscopus trochiloides viridanus. Lineage (NCBI taxonomy): Eukaryota > Metazoa > Chordata > Aves > Passeriformes > Phylloscopidae > Phylloscopus > Phylloscopus trochiloides. The sequence goes on from LXPA01016588.1 coordinate 3,788, forward strand.
TAAGTTTGTGTCAACAAATACATTTTGTTTCCCTCTCCTTTCTGAAATTCAGTTCACCTCAACATAGATAATATCAGTTGGGCTGAGTTACCTGCTTGTTGACAGACATGAGGTCATGCAGTATGGCTGTTTTGATGCTTCCTTGTAGCTGACATCAGTCTGTTCTTGTTGAATATTTCAGGGTTCCTGGTGGTACCGATCAATACGATACAGTGGAGATCAGATTCTCATTCGGACAACTCAAATATATACATATTTTGTCTATAAAACCCGGAACATGGACATGAAACGTAAGTAAAAGGCATCTTGAAGTGTAGATGTGTTCATCTGGAAGTGTCTGTGTGCTAACATTAAAATACTTCTATTTTGTAAGCCTTAATTAGGTTAAAGTAATGCTTCTCGTTCCTTTAGAGTGTTTTTGAAACTTAATTCCGTTGCAGGCGAAGAATACTCTATAAGAAGACTTAAATATTTGGGAGAGGGAATTGTATAGATCTATATTTATGTCTATATAGAAAAAAAGAGAAAAAGGGGCATTGTATGTTGGGAAAAAAATGCTGACCTGCCTGTAGCTCTCAGTTGCCAGTAGGAGCCAACCTCTATCTGTGTGTTTTCTTCTGTTAGTGTAAAAAAACAGGCTTTGGAATTTTTTTAGCAGCTTCATAAAATTTTCATGTGCATAAAGAATGAAACAGCATTTCTTGGTTTTAGATGTTAGAATAGAGAGCTAAATTTCTGTTAAAAATTTTGCTATCAATTTTATGTTATTTTTTTTACTTGTTTGTAGCTTTCAATATACTTACTTTTCTTGGCTACTCCCTGATTTTAAAGGAATAACCCCCTCATTTTTTTCTGGGGAAAACTGTAGATACATTTTGTTTGTGCAAAATTTTATCTTTCAGTTTGGGGGCTGGAATGAGCCTGAAGAATTGGCACAATGCTACTTAGTTCTAGATTGGATTTAACTAGATTGCATGCTCAGGGCAATTGAAAAGCAGAATAGAAAAACCCTCAAAACCTTCTAAAAAGGGGTTCATAAATATATTTTCTTACTTCTTTGAATTGCACTGTTTTTCAGCTTTAAATTTGCTGGAAGATTGCTGAAATCTGCTCTTGATCCATCCTTCTCCTACAGAGCAGAAATGCTTCATAGATGATCCAAATGGTGTAGGGACTAAGAGTATGGAAAGCTGTTACCCTTTTATTCACAGGGCACATGAGTTCATGCATGGGATTAGTTCAGACTGGTTCATACTCTCTTTTGGCATACTTTTTCCTATCTCCAGCTAGGTGAGAAAAGAGAGAATAGGTGAGACTTAAGAAGTTTAGGGAGATCACTTTCTTTCTTCAGACTTGTTCTTAACAGTGGTTTGTTTCATACTGAACCGTGCTCAGGACCCAGCTTTCAGGCTTGCCTTGTCCCTCCTGAAGATTGGTTAAAAAGTTAACTGTAGGTTTAAGTGGCCTTATTTAAAGACTTAACAGTTGTAGGTAGTTCCAGGATCAGAGGCAGGTCAGTTTTTTCTACTGGGAGTCTGTTGTGCAGTCTGAATGAAAACTAAGGTGCAACTGAGGTGGCTTAGACAAACCACACAGTGATCAGGTAAGGCTTTTGCTTGGTTGTGAACTCCACTATAGCGTGGTATATCAGTGTCAGCAAATGTAATCAAACCAGGCTAGGGAAATGATGAGACAAATCTCCATGACTTGCCTTGTTTTAAGGTATTTTTTCATGTTTTGGGACAAACATTCAGAATCTCCTTTCCTGGAGATTTACACTTGTTAATCTTAAATAATGGGAAGATATTTATAGTTATCTGAAGTCTTCAATATGCTGTGCTGAGGTAGTGAATAGATAATTGAGCATGGAAATGAAAATTGATGCTCAGGAAACTTGACTCATTGTTAGTAGTTTGAATTCACTGGGCATTGCAGGTAGGCAAAAATAGCTTTGACTTGCTTGTAAGAGCACTTGCTCGTAATTTAAGAAGGAAGCTTGAGTAACTACTGCTGAAGTTATTTTAACTGGAACAAATGATTCTGTGAACTCTCTCAGATTGTCTGTGGCTGAGGGGTCTGGTATGTTCATGAGTAGGAAGCTCACAATGGGACTAAAATATCCAGTTGTCTAGGGCTTTCATTTTAATTACAGTACAGAATGTTTTGTGGTAATATGGATTTTCCTAATCACATTAAGAAAAAAGTAGTCCATCATCTTTGTGCAATTTGTTTGCAGGGTTATTTGTTGAACTGCTTTTCTCATAATTACAAGAAATTTTTTTGTGAATTTTCAATGCTGACTGAACAGAAAATGGAGCTGAAATTTTATCCTTCCTGCCTTCCTCTTCCGTACACATCATGGTGCTGCTGCAGGCACATGGGTTGCTGAGAGGAATGGTTCTGTGAGCATGCAGAAATAGTCAAACTGCTGTGCAGTGATGTCTGCTAGTCCTAATGAAGTCTAATTATGTTTTTTCAAGACATTAAGTGTCAAATGTTGGACTTGTTACCATGCAAAACTAAGCCTTGAATGATCTCTTTTGTCTTGTGCCAGACATTGATTCCTGCCTCCTTTGCCCTGTGGCAGTAGTAACTGATCCATTAACTAGAGAACATGGATATTCATGGTTGTTGGGGGAGGAATGGGAATAAGTTTTATGGCTGAAGGTTCTGAAGAAATCAGTTGGTGGCTTAGGATGTTTACATTTTCTTTGTCTGACTCCAATTACCTTTGCAGGGCTCATCATGGTTTTAGCAGGGGCATCTGAATTTGATCCCCAGTACAATAAAGATGCGACGAGCAGACCAGCAGACAACATCCAGATACCTCAGGTCAGTTATGTCAAGAGATTTTTTAACTGACCCCTTCAAGGGTGACTGGCTGACAGAACTTAAGTTCTTCAGGCATCAACTTCATAGAGAGGCAACTGTATCCCTTCAGAAATAGGAGTTAGAAGATAGACTTGATTTAAACTTTTTTAAAAGAAAAATAGCATTAATGATGCTAATGTGTATTTTAGATGGAACTGTTTTAGTATATAGGCTGCTGCATTGGGCTTTTGGGGAGGGGTAAAGTAAATTGGAAGTGAGAGCATTAATAGTTAAAAATTTTGGGTTTTGACGTAAGGAGATGGTCACCTTTTGATGTTCTTTTAAATCATTAACACAAATCTGGTTGAGTGTGTTAACATAGTAAAATAAAATTATTATCTGATGTCTGAATTAGTAATGTTTTCAAATATTGTGAAGATTCCTCCATGAATATCTGTTCCCTTCTGATTGTGTTTTATATTCATTTCCATTCAGTGTTGCCAATGGCATCAGGGATGCCATAAATGCATACTGTGGCAAATAATTTTTAGTAGCAGAGTTTTAGAAAGTCTTATTTATCAGAAACTAATGCTTTGATTTAAGAACTTTAAAGCACAGTATACAAAATACTCCAATGAAAATGTTTTGAGTTGGCAAAAAGAGGGGGAAATAGTCTCACAGGTTTAGCCTTTGCATGCACACAATTGAATTTGCATGTTTTAAACGTGACCTAAATGTAAAAGGTATCTCAGTCAATTTTCTTTTACTTAATTGTATCTGTCTCTTTTACAAGTTCTTTATCATATTGTGGACTTTGAGTAGAAGATGGAATTGGAGTAAAGTGGGGTTTTTCAGCAATGGGAGCAAAAGGCTGGAAAAGATCACCTTGATCAATGGTTCTTCATCCATGTTGTTGCCAGCTCTGGCATTCTGCAAGGACTTTTACATTTAATCATTCAATTCTTAAAAGGCAGTCAAGCCTTCTGTAACCATATCCTGCTGAGAAGCTCTTCTAGTGATTAGGAGTCCTAATTGTTTGTGACCAATTTATATCCTTGTTTTTTATCATCACTATTCTAGAGTCTAAATGATTCCTGCTGTGTATATCCTTATGCATCTGTAGACAGAAGCAATAGCCCATTAGTTATCTTCTTGTCTTTGTTTTGCTAAATGAGAAAAGCTGCTGTCTTTCCTCCCTTTTCCAAAAAGCTAGTTTCTCTCCTACTGTGCTGAACAGAGTACTATTCCTGTTCCCTGTTGATAGATTTCTAAATTTTACATTACTTTTTATCTGCTTAGAATTCTCCATAGTGTTCTATGCTAAGTCTTAACAGTGCCTTAGGTACTGGTAACACTGGTAACAGTGGCACTACTGTTCCTGCATTTCTGCAGGGAATGATGTTTGTATACTCTTTTCCACAGCTGTTTTATATGGTGATTTAGTACAAATAGAGTGGTTTCAGTAAGTTTTCAAAATTTCCCCATGTTAGGTATTTCTGTTTTCCAGCTAACAGGTTCCCATCTTTGAGCTGCACTTCTTGTTAGTATGCAAGTGCATGACTTTGTGTTTTATGACAGACTTTGTTCCCTTTCCAAAGGTCCATACTCAGTGTCATCTGTGGGGGTTTTTTTACTATATGGCAAAACAATTCACTGAAGCATCAGTACAAAAGGGTATTGCTAAAATCTTCTGCTAGTGTATCCTGCTTTTGGGGCCATGGTCAATGTTCCCATTTTTCACAGCATTCTCTTTCCTAAGTTTTACTGCTCTTGATCTGGGGTTACACCAGGATGTGCTTATAAGAAACTTCTTGTCAGAAGATCTTTTTTTCAAGTGTGGGGAAAGACTGGTCAAAGGTTGGTACAACTTAGCTGTTGATACCCAAAGTTCTCTTTTTGTCTTGAGATTTTGGAATTTTTACCTTTTCTCAGGTAACTTCTTGAGCTAAAAAGTGAAGCTTCTGGGCCATGTACTAATGCTACTTTATCTGAGCTACTGTTACTCAGACCTGTTTGAACTGTGGGTCTTGGTCCTGTGGGGGTCAGGAAAGGTCATTCTGAGTAAAGAACACTGCACTTTTTTCAAGTTGTTGTGGTTTATAAATAAGTTAAAATAATTGATCTTCAGCCTATCAGGGACTTCAGGCTTGTAAACCTCCTTCGTGTTTTACCTGAAATTATTCCTAGGGAAGTTTGTTGTGTTTTAGATGGGTGAAAGGTCTCAAGGTGATGCTGTTGCTTGTGCATATTAAGTTCAATGTAAATGCTGTAGAAATACAGTTGAATCTAGTAAACCTTGGCAATAAAATCGGAAATTAGAAATATTTATTTGTCAATACAAATTTACTTAACACTACATAAGAAAGTTTCTTGCATGCAAATCTTTACTGCCCCCTTGTTCAGACATTGAAAAAAGGCATACAAAGACACTTCTTAACTTTTTGGAGCTGGGTTTTGAGTGAAAATGTCTAATAGTCATCTCTACAGAAATTTCCAAGGAAAAGTTACTTAAACCTTTGCATTTGTGAGCATACTTTTTTTTTCCTTGTGAACTGTTCTCCTATATTTGCTTGTCTTTAGCAATAAAATAGCAGCTTGTGTTTAACTATTTTATTTTAGCTAATCAGAGAAATTGGTGGCATAAATGTAAAGAAGAATGAGCCTCCTCTCACCTACCCTTACAGTCTGAAAGCCAGAGTTCTGCTGCTGACTCATCTTGCCCGAATGCAAGTTCCTGAGGTCCTTGAAGAAGGTAATGGCTTCTCCCCTAATTGGATATTACTGGAAACAGAACAAGATGCAGCATGCTACAGTACTTTTGATTCTTGTCCTCTAAAGAGTTGAATGGATCTCTGCTCAATAGTCTCTATGCAGGCTGCTTAGTTTTTTAACTTTAATGACCCCATAGAGCATTTACTTAGCATTTACTCACTCTCCTGACAGCCCTTGAATGCTGGTATTTTACTTTTTAATGCTTTTGGCTGCAAATATGGCTTAGATTTTTTTTTTTGTAGTAGTAGAATAAAAAAATATAACGTGAAGTGTATTTGCTTTTCAGAGCAAAGAAATCCAAGATCAGCATAATGCTGTTCATTATAGCATTTCCATGTGTATTTACTTTTGGAGGGTTTTAGCCCACTATGTGAAGTAAAGATGACAAAATTGGAACTTTAAATATGAGTTACTTGTGAGCTTTGGTTTGTGTTTTGGAATTTTTAATACTTGTAAATGTTCGAACCAAAATGTTTCTAAATGTATTTCTTAAGTTTCAGCCATGAAAGTCATAGTTTTAGGCTGACCAGCAAAGTTGAGATGTTCTATGTTTTAATGGAAATTAAAAAAAGTGAACCCAAGCCAACAAACCAGGGAAAATGCTTTGCTTCAAAATTTTCAGTTCCTTTCAAAAGAAGAATAGTCAGTTTTAAAAAGTCGTGAAAAATATCTCATCTTTCCTTTACTTAGTTACTGTTTGTACTTAGAATTTCACAGAACTGCATTCAAAACAAGTTGATACCTTGCAAATAATGTTTTTTGTAAAACTGGTGTTTCACTTAAGATTAAAAATCCTGGTTTTAACTTGTGATTGCCTAAAGAATTAATGCAATTTTAATATGACTGGTAAATTGTCTATGCCATTGTTGCCTTTTTTTAGATGGATCTATTGTTTCATTTGGTGTGGAAGCTGGTATATGTTTCCTTATGTTTCCTGGAAATACGTTTCCTTTTAGCGCTTGCATATTCCTGTTTTTTAAAGGGATGTTACAGATGGACATGTCAGTGAGAATAAAGCAGCATTTTTCCCATAATACAAGAATGAATAGAAGTGAAGACCATGCCAATTAAATGGTCCAGTTCACGTGAACAGATTGTTTTTCCTAAAAGTAGTACAGCATAATTGCAGCCAGTTAATATCTTGCAGATCAGCAGTTTATCCTTAAGAAGAGTCCTGCACTACTTCAAGAAATGATTAATGTTATCTGCCAACTAATAATAATGGCTCGAAGCAGGGAAGGTAAGATAAGAAACTGTATAATTAAAACCAGTAAATATATTTCTTCACTGTGATACTTCATAAAGTCTTTGGTTCCTGTGGGAAACTTAACCTGTGATATTTAGAAATGCCTGGATGCTCTTTTACTCTTTTTACTGTAATGAGAGAGTTTTTGAGGATTGAAATGCTGCTGCTGCTGCCAAGCTCTGCTCTGAAATCCTGAGGATGTGTGTCCTGCTTGTAATTTTTGCAATTAAAGTTTCTCCTTAAATGCAATTGAAAACTTTCTCTTAAAGATGCAGTTCATTTTCAGTAGCAAAGCATTTAGTATAAGACTTGTGTTCTTTTCATTTGCACTTCTATAGTTTTTTCTTTCCTCTTATGAGTGCCTCTTGTTTTTTAGATAATTCGTTTTCCATTATTTCTTTGTATGTTGCTCATATTTCTCCATATCAGAATTCTGTGCTCTTTAGCCTGCTGTGTAGTTTTGTTCTGAACTTGTAGGGGCAGGTGCTTAGTTGTAATTGCCATAGAAATTATAATTTAATTGAAATATAATATTTAAGCATTTTTCTTTCCACTGTAAAAAGGCAGTTACTCAGAAGATGGTTCCTTGCATCTAAGGAAGCAAAGACTTGGACATCATTCCATTATTGCACCAAACCCAGTCAAGGCATTTTTTTATGTCAAACTGGTGACCTTTTTTTTGCTATCAGACAATAATTACTGGTTGATCTTTACTGGACCAAAACTCCTTTAATGAGCATTAATAGCCTCCTAGTAAGAAATGTTTTGGGGAACATATTTCCCAGAACTATTGCAAGTGGTGCTGGAAATTGTACTCCATAACAAAATAAAGTGTGAGAGGGGATGTGAGCAGATAAGGATGTTGTGTGATAGCTTAGATTATTTTTTTTAATTCAGATAGTGTTTTATAAAAATAGCTGAACTTCTGAAATACTGTAACATACTTCAAGGCTCTGAAAAATACTTTTAAGATGGCCTAGATGGCCTATGTGTATATTAGTCAACTAGCAAATAGTTGTTTTCTCTTGTGCAAAATGCAACAAAAATAACACAGCCAGAAGCACTTTTTTATGCAACAGAATTGGAAGTCTTTGAAAAATGAGAAACACCTATAGTTCTTCTTGTAAAAGTTAAAACAAGATACTGAACAAGAGTGCATTATATACTTTGCAACTTAAATTACCTTCAGGTAGCTGTATTCTTTTTCTCTAGTTCTGAATACACACAGAGATACTTTCTGAATTTGACAGTAAAATAAATATTTATAAATGCATTGTTGTTAATAAATTGCTTTGAAGTTCCCAGAACTTTAGATTTTAACTTAAATTAAAATGAGACTGTATTTTGAAATACAGTGGTGTAAACTAATTTTCTGCTAGCCTGTGAAATGGTTATTTATAAACCAAATCTGAACAACTGCTACCACTAACGATTTCCAGAGATTATCATTATCTCTTCCAGCCTCAGTCATTTTGTGAAAGTGGAAGAGAATTTATAGCTGGCATTATGTATGGTAGAAATTACTTCCCTAGATTTGGAGAAAAAGTAACTATGTATCATAGGTATAGTTGAGGACTTGTCTGGTGTTTTTCTAACAGATTTTCTCGAAATTATTTCCAAAGTTTGAAAGTGGCAGTAACCAGAAGTTTGTACCAAACAACCAAACATTTCCTCTTGCCTCCATGCCAGTGCTCTCAGCACATGCTGTTAAAGAGAGCCCGACAGTTGCCCATTAACAGCCAACAATAAATGAAATTGGGGATTTCAAGGCAAACAGTTTCAGAATTTTGGTCTTTGGTCTAGAGTGAACTCACTGCTTTTACTGTTTGCTATTTATTTAGCAAACATAATGCATTGACCCTGTTCTTGATGACTATGCATGGGGAGAGAACGGTGTCACCCTGGGAAACAACTGGAAATTGTAAAGGTGACATGGGTTTGGTTTTGTGTTGTGTATTTTTTAAGATGAATAAAATTGAAGTTAGATACTGAAATTTTTAAGAGACTGCTTTGCTTAAGTTTGTATTTGTCACCATAATTTTAAGCGGCTTAAAACTTAATGCAGTTGGTTTTGGGGTTAGTTCTAATTTTTACTTAAATCAACCTTGACATAGTAATAAAGGAATCACATGCTACGATTAGTCATAGATTTTCAGCACTCCTGGCTCTATGAAAGTCCAAAAGCACGTGCTAATACTACCTAAAGAAATACTTGGGGGACAAATCATACTTTGTGAAACCGAAATTCATAGTGGAATGAGAAGTCTCATTTTGTGCTGCATTCTTGTCTTTCAAATATTCTAAAATGCATTTGTTACTGTCAGAAGTTTAAAAATGTCTGCAGCAATTTACCTTGTAATCAGGTCTTTTGAAAAAAAGGCACTTGATATGAATCTTCTCAATCTTGGCACTTAGCTTTGCTTTGTGGCATCCCTTGCTTGCATACATTGTTCTGTGACAATTTAACTGATACCTGAGAACCAGCAGGTTTAAATTATTTTCATGGCTTCCTTGAGATCATCCTTAAGTATAAGTAGCTAGCTGCCTTGCCAAGTGAGGTGTTTGCTGCCAAAAACATGGGATGTGCTCCAGTGTCTGCAGAAGTTAGGCATCCGTTCAGCTGCCCAGTCAAAGCACGTTCCTTAATTCAGGTTGGAAGCTGCAGTGTAATGAAGAGGTTGTGGCTTGACCAGGTGTATTCCCAGGTGCCATTCCTTCACAAGCAACTCAAATTTGCATTTAAACTTGGAATTGACTACTTCAATGTCATATGTTTGGTTTAAACTGAAAGAGGGTGCTTTTAGATAAGAATTTTTTTGCTGGTGAGGGCGGGGAGGCGCTGGCAGGGGAGGGGAGGTGTTGCCAGAGAAGCTGTGGATGCCCCATCCTTGGAAGTGTTTAAGGCCAGGTTGGATGACACTGAGGAACTTGGTCTAGTGGAAGGTGTCTGTACCCAAGGCAGGGGTTGGAACTAGATTATATTTGAGGTCTATGTGAACTATTTTATGATTCTATATTTTTGGTCAATTTAATAACCTTACATTAAAGATCATCTTGTATTGTGCAATTTAACAATCAGAAACTGTCAAAATAGGTACAGCAATGACCTTAATTTTATGGTAGGGGCATTTGGAGGATGTTAAAAGCTATGCTGTCCTCAGGTTCACTCTCTGGGGATATAAAGACCTGTGTTCTTTTCAGGAAACCAAAGTAATACTTTCCAACTTTAAAATATTTTTCTACTGTCATATGGATGATGAGTCAATCCTTTAAGAAAGAGAATATTTTCTACTCTGACTAGTGCTCTGCAGTCTCAAAGCTCTAGGTGAATTTCCTGCAAAAGACAGTTTGTCAGAGATTATTTAGGATTCTTTTATTGACTTGGTTTGCAGTGTGGGTTTTTTTACTTAAAAAAAAAATCCTCTGACTTTCCTTAGCAGCAGCATCCAAAAAAATTACAGGGGAGGCAGAAGCTGGGTAAGATGGAAAATAAATGTAGTGTTACTTGGTTGGGACATGAATCTTTCCATTGGTACTTTTTTTTTAAAGGTTGAAGTTACATCTTTCTTAGTTACCTCTGTCTAGCCAGGTAGTTCCATTTGTGTATTATATTTCTCTTTGCATTGCATAACTGTCACACGTCCTTCCATGTAATTTGATTTGATAGCTGATGATATTCATAGCTTGGTGTAATTAGTGAAGAAACAGACAACTTGAAGAGCAGAGGGGCAGCTTAAGCAGAGGGAACAGTGATCTTTCATGTGCAGTTACTGTGCCCTCATAGCTGCTTAGAAATTTGCAGCAAGATAATAAGTGGTCTGAAATGAGTTCTCTAAACAGGGTTTATGAGAAGTTTTATTTATAAATGAATGGTTGTCAAACAAAGTTATGTTGCAGTTTGTGTCTGCTTTCTTTCTCATTTCTTTGTAGATGTGATGAGTATTAATAATTTTTTTCTTTTTCTTCTGTTCTGGCTAAGACTTTTTCTCCTTGTCTACTTTATAATCATTTTAATTATGAGTGTAGGCCTTTTTGTGCATTAAAATATGAGAAGAATTAGGGGTAATTTCTAAAAGAAAAGTCAAATAGGTGTTTGCTCAGAAACCCCTTTTAACCAATAAGTTTATTTCTAAGTCATGGATTTGATATTTTTACAGCTCTTCTTACTGCCTTCTAACCTAACATAATGCTCTGCTTAGCTTCAATTATAAATATAGTTTTCTTCTTGCATGTGATAAGTTGCTACCAATATGCTCATTTCTCAAAATTAAAATATTATAAAGAATGTATTATATTGTAAAATATTAATGTTTAATGATAAATTATATTAAATTATACACTGAACACATTATACACACACACATAAAACATACAAATATAAAATAAGTTTGTTTGATGCTGCTTTTTTTTTAACTGAATTGGTGAAATTTTTGTCTATAATAATTACATAGATATATTGTGCAGTTGTTCCCTGAGACAATGTTAGATGGAAGTCTTTCCCTTCCCTTAGTGTTCAGCTGTGACATTCTAAATAGAAGGAAGAAAATGTCTGCTGCTCTGTGTGGCTGGAGTGAGAGTAAAAAGGCTGCCTGGTTAATTATACTGAAAATTTTAAGATGTCTCTTTCTTTTGTTTGGTGAACTGCAAATAAGGTTTTCTGTAATACAAATATACATTGGAAAGTATAAGAAGAAAAAAATTTAAAATTATGTAATTTGTTTCATTCTCCCCAAGAAAGGGAGTTCCGTGCTCCATCTTTGGGATCTTTGGAAAATTGCATGAAGCTTTCCCAGATGACAGTCCAGGGACTTCAGCAGTTCAAGTCTCCCCTTTTACAGCTGCCTCACATTGAAGAGGACAATCTGAGGAGAGTTTCCAATCATAAAAAGGTATAAAAATACAAATGATACTTGGTAACCTCTTAAAATGCTATCTGCTACTTCTTTTACCTATTTGGGGCTAAGGAAGCAAGGTCATGAATTAACTAAGAGAATAAAAAATAGATTTATTTTTAGGGAACTCAGTACAATACTTCCTAGATGTTCTGTCTGCTTTTGGTTTCTTTAAAGTCCATCTCATTTAGGAGGTGGGAATTAGGATCAGAGATCTGTTAAATGTAAGTAAGTCATGCAAGTGTAAAAGATCAGTCTGTGTTGACCTAACAAACAACAGAAACAGTTTCTATCTCCTATTTAACATACTTCCAGAATGTGTCTGGAATATCCTGCTGGGACTTTTTTTCTGGGGATGGGTGGGGTGAGGGGCTTGTTTGGCTTTGCATTGTTCTTAGTGTACTTTGATAAAAAGTAAATTTGGAAGATTACACAGAGGAGTTCATAAAATAAAAAAAAAAAATCAGTTACTGTGGGAAGTATTTCAGGTTTTATGATCCTTTGTGTGAAAGAGTGTGTCTTACAAAGCTTTTGCTATGTAACTGTAGTTGGGTAAGTGTTGGTATTTGAAGAATTTAAGGATGGAAAAGAATAGTCTTGTCTGAATACCTGCATGTGTTTCTTCACTCTGTTTCACCAACTGTCTCTGCATTTAAACCTGCTTTTGTTCCTTTGAATCTAGTGTATCTTCTGGGAATGCCTGGCTAGAAACAGCCCTTTGCTTCTACTAGAAGCTGTTGAGTTTTCTGATAGTTTTATTACAGTGGTTAATTTGGATGGATCGTGAAAATATTCTTTTTATCTGATGGAAATTTTGTTTAGCTTTAACTACAACCTTAGGGGATGTTTAAATGCTTCTGTGTTAGTGTGAAGATGAAGAATTCCTAGGTACTGCATGGTTTTAATCCTCTCTAAAGATGCTTGTTCATGAAATATTCAAATAGTCATATCCTTTGGATGAAGTAAAAGATTCTCTTACAGGTATTGTTAAAGACTAACTTTTTAAATTCATTCTTAAACTACAGGGAACATAAGAGAAAAGAAGCAATTTTAGATGTATTTTTTGACATGTGCATTGTAACTAAGTAAAAAACCAAATAATGTGGCTATGTTATAATCCCACCTCTGTTTGCTGTGAAAGAGGGGAAAACCTCCAGTTTTTTAGGCAAGTTTGTAGAGGATCACATGCCTGAGTTCATCAAAAATACAGTGCCCTAGATTGGCATGTATGATCAGTCTACCTGAATGCATGAATTTTTTTTTTAATAAAGTACATGCATTTATAATGGTGAGGTAATCAAGTATTCAAATCTGTGTTTGTTTTATCCTTTTAGCTCTGCTCTGCAGATCTTAGAAGGAGTAGATTTAGATTTGTTTGCGGTTCAGTACAAAAAAAACCCCCTAAACTTATATTTGGTTGTTTCTGCTAACGTAAATCTGAAGTGAAAAATAGATAGAATGAAGTATTCTATTGAAATAAAAATGCCTATTGGTAAGATTTCTTAGCTCAACTTTCTGAAAAACCTGTCTGAAGTAACAATTTATAAGAAACTATAAAGAGCCATTTCTAAGGGATGACATACTAAGGAACAGACCAATGTTAAAAGCAGTTCTGTTCAGTAGGTTTGAGTGCAGCCTCTTTGATTTATTGTTTCTGAAAACATAGGCTTGCTAGTTTTCTAAAGCGTGGGGTTTTTTATAAGAACAAATGTCATGGTGTGTATGTATTAGTAACGTGGGGATACCAGTGATGTATTATCAAGAGTTTATTTGTGGACTGTGTTCTGTGCTACCATGGGACTTCTTTCTTCTTTTTTTTATTTCAGTATAAAATCAAAAGTATTCAGGATTTGGTGAGTTTGAAAGGCTCAGATCGTCGCAATTTACTGCATTTTCTAGAAGATAAGAAATACGAAGAAGTTATGGCTGTCCTTGGCAGCTTTCCATATGTCACTATGGATATAAAACCACAGGGTGAGTGGGAGGTCCTTTTGTTCTGTGTATGTCACTCTTCTGACATTTTGATAGTCTGCTGGCAGTAAGCTTTCGGAGGATGCTGAAACAGAACTCACTGCTATTTATGTGACCTGGAAATTACATACTTCTTTGGAGTGGTGGGTTCTCGTACATGAGAGTTACAGTCTGAGGAGGTAAAGTACATTGAAACATTCCGTGTATTCCCAAGCCAGCAGTAACTTTTCATCCAGGAGCTTATCTGAAATTTCATCTTTGATTTTAATATTTCATAAGCAATTTGGAATTCTGGTTGAAATACCACTTTTATTAGCTATCTTAAACAGTTACCCTTATTCCAGAATTTATGCTCAGCTTTCTTCAGCATGCAGTCATTTGTGAGGTTTTTGAGTTTGAGATCCTGATGACTAAATACTCATGGGTTCCTTTGTGATAATCCTGGTATAGCTTTTATATCTGGCAGAATTTGTCCAAGCTATGCTTAGCTATGTTTTGTGTGCACTATTTCAGTGAATGTATAATGGTCTCCCTCTCTGAAGATGAGGTATATTGTAAGCAGTTCCTGTTAGACAGCTTTGCAGTGGGAGGTGAATTGGTTCTGTGGCCCCCTTTTCTTTGTAGAAGATCAATGCTAGTGTGTGATATTTGAAAGGTTTGTTCTAATTCTTGTTTCTAGTTTATATTTTCATTGTGATAGCAATGATCACATTCAAAGTGTGATATGCTTTGTTTGGGGGCCCACTTGTAATATTTGGCTTAGGCGTAGTCCCCTGTGAGAAGCAAATGCTAGAAGAAGTATCTGTTAAGGAAGCAAATGTCTGCTAATTTTGGTGTTTCTAAATGTTATTTGTGTTGTTTTGTTGTTTTTTTTAAACAAATGAACAGAAAACTCTGTTATTGTAGCATAGGATTGTATACAATTTTGTTAATCTGCTTAAAATTCAATCTTGAGGTACCTCCCCATATTTTGACAAACGACATTTTCCTGCCTGTAGTCTTCATTTGTCACACAGCTGCACTCAAGTGTGGTGTGGAGGATTAAACCATGCAGATGCTTTTCTGTTTAGCTCAGTATTTTCATTATATAAAATATATATGTAAGACTAGTGAATAGTAAAACTGCTTTCTCAGGGAGGGACTGGAGGGGAATAAATAAAATGTCTACACTGGGATATAACTCTATTCCTCTCCTACCTGAGACATTCTCCAGTTTATAGATTGGAGATATAAACTCCTCAGTGGCTCCCCTGTGGGGTTTGTTTGATGTTTTAGTTAAACTAATCATTGCTGTTCTTTTATTTTCCTTTGCCCTCTCCTTAAAAAATAATTAAATGCATGATTGTTAATGTGGCATTGAAATTGAGTTGTTAATCATATGAAAGTCAGGGAGATGAAAATTATGATTCCCAGAACAAATATAATGGGGTCCCTCTGGTCATGTGTGATATTTCATGTTTCTGAAGTTTTATGCTTTAATATATAATGCGCAGTATTACAGGGTTATGGTTCCCACAGTAGCTGTAACTTTAAATTTTCTAACTTTCGTGCAATTAAAATTTCAAACTCATTGTTGCGGTTTCATAGGTTGCTGAATTACCAGCTCTCATTCTGATAGTATATTTGAAGTTGTAAGAGACTTACTAAATAATACTTTGAAATTATTTTTTGTTAAAAATTCTGGAATTTGAATGCTTATGTTTAGAAGTAGCTGAAACAATGTTTAATGGAGAAAAAGGCTTTAAAGAAGTCTTAATAGATGTGTTGCTTTTCTTTTTGCACTAGTTTTGGATGATGAAGACAGCAACAACATCACAGTAGGTTCTCTTGTCACTGTACTGGTCACACTAACAAGACAGACCATGGCAGTAAGTATTAAGACTACTTGTTCTTTCACGGCAGCTGCGGGTGTACATTAGTAAAAAACCACTTCTGGTTGTTTTGTAAACACAACTGTGAGGTTAAGATTTGAAATTGAGAACTTGTGCTCTTAATCCGTCCTTATGGTTTTGTTTCTGAATGAGAAAGTTTTCCTGGAATAAAATCCAAGTTCAGTCTGACCCATTGCAGTTGTCTAGGGAATGGTAAAAGAATATGGCAAGAGATACTGCTCTGAGGTTTGTAAACAACAGGAAAAGAGCCATTCAGAAACTTGGTTCTTGAACTAAAATAAAATACTCAAGTCCTCAGGACAATGTTTGATTTTGCTTCATGTGGGCTCATAGTGTTACAAATCTCTTGGGCGTTTTAGACACT
This sequence comes from Phylloscopus trochiloides viridanus, assembly GCA_001655095.1. NCBI lineage: Eukaryota > Metazoa > Chordata > Aves > Passeriformes > Phylloscopidae > Phylloscopus > Phylloscopus trochiloides. The sequence goes on from LXPA01016588.1 coordinate 19,736, forward strand.
TTTATGAAAGAAACCCAATCCAGCAGAATGCTGAATATGCATAACTTAATATAAGGAGGTAACCAGTGTCACATAAAGAAAGTGGAGTGCTGTGTAAGAAACAGTGTGGCATAACCAAAACAATACTGTACCCTAGTAGTTAAATGTCTTATTTGCTTATTTTCTAGCTTAAAATGTAGTAATGGCTTTCTTTGAACAAAAAACTTTAATACTTTAATAAAATAAACTTTTGATGTGTTAAAAACTACAATGTAAATTTTTGCATCTGTACTAATGACATAATTGTCTAAGTAAACAGAAGTTACACCTCTAAGGTAAGGCACACAAACCTGAGTATTACAGGTGAGATCAGATTATTGAAGCCAGTTCAGCAGAAAGTCTGTATATATCAGCTCTGTGTGCTCATGCTGTGGTAGCCGAGGGTGCAGTGGGTAGAAAGTGAAAGCACTGTATCACTATGCTGGAACTGTAAAATGAAGGAAACCAAAAGTTATGAGGATCTAGAACTGTACTTAAAAACTAAAATCTAACAGTGTATAGGAAATTCATATAAAATGTTTCCTGTGTGACCTCCACTAGGCAGTCTGGCATAGAAACAGATGACTGTAAGAGGACAGCTAGCTTTTTGTATGATGCATGTTTTCTGTGGTGGTATTTCCTATTAGCCATCTTTATATATGACATGCCTTGTGCCTATTTTGTTTGGATGGTGTTTTTTTTTTGGGGTTTTTTTTGTTGTTTTTTTTTTTAATGGCATATAGTATATTTCTAAGAAAGAAATGCATTAAAAATCCATTNACTATTTTGTTTGGATGGTTTGTTTGTTTTTTTTTTTAGTGGCAAATAGTATATTTCAAAGAAAGAAATGCATTAAAAATCCATTTACATAGAGGTGTCCCAGTCTACAGAATACTAACATTGTGTTGTGTCTTAATGTTTCACATTTCTGGTTTGATTTGTTGTTCTGTGTCCCTGAGTAGCAGAGCAGCTGTTGAAGTTTTTAATGCTCTGACAACTGGAGCAGAATTAGCATTTTACTACTGCTTGCTTTTGTGATACAGGATTTCTGTGCTTTATAAAACAAATAAATTCTTTGGAACAAGATGACATGTTGCTACTAAATTTCTTTATAATACTAGTGATGGACCAAATGTTTGAAATAGTGTTTAATTTTGATCTGTTAATCCCCTGTTGTGTCTGTCACTGATAAAAGAATTTGCCATGAGTAAAATATTCAGGCCTGATTAAGGTGATTTAGTTTAAGTTCAAATATGAAATAATAATTTGCTCTTGGTACAGAGGGGCATTAATAGTTTTCACATCCTTCTCTAACCAGGAAGTGTTTGAAAAGGAACAGTCTATATGTGCAGCAGAAGAGCAACCAACAGAAGATGGGGTAAGTGAACAGTGAATGTTCCTCTGGCTAATTAAAGAGAACTTTCTTTCAGATCTTAAATTGCTAATTGTGCACTTCTCAAGCATTTATTTCAGAAATGCCTACTGAAGTGTCCTTTGAGCTGTGCTTTCTAATTTCGTTTCTCAGCTTAAAACACTTAAATTACAGTTGAATGACTGGAATTTTATGAACAGAATAAATATTTTAATACTGCTTTCCTGCAGCAAGGAGATGCCAACAAAGTTAAGAGCAAAGGATGGCAGCAAAAGAACAAAGGAACCAAGAAAGCTTCAAAATCAAAGAAAAAGAAGCCATTGAAAAAGAAACCTGTGCCACCTTCATTGCAACCACAGAAACAGCAGAAGCAAAAACAAGCTAATGGGGTAGCTCACAGATTCAATGATATTTATAATTGTATTCAGTTTATCCCTTGTAATCTGAGGGGGGGGTTGTATCTGTCTCTTACGTTTCAGTTTATGCTCTTGTGAAGTGTGTCTTCTAAAATAGCATTTGTTTTCTCTACATTTAACAATTACTACTGAAGTAATTAGGGAACCACCATGGTAATGTTTGCAGTGGCCTGCTGAAAGTTCTGCTCAACTATTTAAAAAATTTGGCTTCGTAGTCCCTTCTTATGATTAGCTCTTGTTATTCTGCCTTCTTGGAGGTAAATTGTTCTAGAACTTTTACTTTTTCTTTAAAGATAAAAACTGAAATGAGACTTTCTTCTGATAAATTAAGTAGCTTTAGTAACTTTGCGCTCCCACTGCACGGTGTTTTCTCCGCCTCATGGGCTATGTTGTAGGTACTTTCTTAAGTTCTCTGTAATTTTCTTAAGACTTTATGAAATGCAGTCCTGGAGTCATAGAATGGTTTGGGTTGGAAGATCATTTGGCTTAAAGAGCGTTTAGTTCCAACCCCTTTGCCATGGGCAG
>LXPA01016590.1:0-24550 GCA_001655095.1 Phylloscopus trochiloides viridanus
AACTATAACTCTATGAAATTAAGTTTTAAAACTTCTCAGGGTTTAAATGCTTCTTCCCAGACACCTTTGGTTCTTTGGCTGCTTCTTACAGCAGAGCACTGACTTATGTGCACAGCAGCATGGCACAAGCAGAGCTTTTTGGGATCCAGCCATCTCCACCAGCTTTTGGGTGATAGAAAGAGATGAGAAAGGAGAAATCTAATACAAAATAAAGAGGAAAACCAGGTTCTAAAAAAGAAAAAATAATGATAACTGTTAAATAAGCTAGGATAATTTTTATTTCAATTAGACAGTCATATAATAATAAAATGGATATTACTTTAAATCAAGGCATTTTAAAAAGGCTAAAGTGACAGATTTAACAGCTAATTAATTTTCTTTAAAGAAAACCAAACAAAAGAATTACTAATTTCTGCTATAACTTCTGAACCATAACACTGCAGTAAATGAATTTTTTCACTACTTGCAATTTTATTGTGCTATAAGGCAAAGGTAGCCTGCCTGGTCTGGCCTATTTTATTGAACCTCAGCAAAGAAAGAAACCCTGGAAACTTCAGGCAAAGCAAAGAAGATGAACGAGAGATGAAACATAATTCTATAAAGGCATGATTTATTAGTAATGGGGATGGTAGAGTGAGTAAAATAGACAAGGTGTGGGTAAAAAGCAAATGAAGCAGTTGAAACTAGTAAAGAAACAACAGAAATTAAGAAGCAGGGAGATTCAAATGATTTCTGAACATATTTTTTCTCAGGAAACATAGTACTTTCTTGCAATCATGCTAGTGATTAGGTTTCATAATGTTACCAGGACATTATAAAAATTGTTTGACTTTACCAAGATCCTTGATTTTAAATTAAAGGCTTTCAGTCTGCTGTGCAAATCTTCCAAAGGTCCTTCATAGTTTGAATGATATAATAGGATTTTTCTGTTTTAAGGATTTTGGAAACAATATAAATAATTTCAAAGGTAATTATGAATTTGTTTTCAGTGCACCTGGAGACAGCTCTATTGTGTGAAATAACTCCCTAAAGAAAATGGGTATTCACTCATTGAAAGCATTCTTAGGAAAAAAAGAAAAATTCTAATCCAAAGTCCTACCAGAACAGTTTTAAGAATATATTCCTAAAATCTCTGTCATGACTACCTGAATAAATTATATGGAGTAAATTAAAATTATAATTTTTGTAAATTATTTAGTATGTAAATACATTTTCTATAAATTTTGTATCTAGTCTACTTTCATGGTAACTTGCTGAAACATTTCACTTTCTATTGCAATAGATCAGAGATTTGCATTAGATGAGAGAATTTTTTTTAACAGCTCTGCTAATGAGACAACATCTGCTAAACCCTACTACATTACTATTTTAAATCCTATGACTGTGCATCATCATTTTGTTTTGCTTTATGATGGTGAGAGTTTGACAAAATTCAACATCCTCACCTTCTCAAAAGAAGGATTTCCTGAGAGTGCACGAGAGGGTTCACCTGTTTCTTTCCAGAAAAGAAAACTTTTACATGAACAAAAAGCAGTGGAAAACTGTCATCAAGCCTAATTTTTGTTTCTGTGGTCTGAAAGTGAAAGCCAGACTTTTGCAAAGAGAGAGATCATGGTCCTTTTTTTTTTTTTCCCTGTGGTGAATACCTGTATCCAGAAATCTGGTCTTTAACTATTTAACTTTAAACTCATTGTATACAGGATTGGACAAATTTTCCTTCTTCCTCTACCTTTCCTACAAGACACAGGTCTGATAGAGCACCTTCCTTTTTGCTTTTCCTCTGTCAGTATTTAATTTCATGTCCAGTGCGAAGTTACAACTTATTATATACTGTGTACTTAGCATTCACCACATCAAAGATCCAAGAAATCATTAAAGAAACACCGTTTTTTGCACTATTAACAAAATGAAGCAACACAACTCCAAAATGTAGATAAATTGGAATAGACCTTATTTGTAACATATGGAGTTATGTGTTTCATTAAAAATGCACAAAATGCTAGAAATTTATTCACTCAATTCGAACTTTCCTTGTTGCATCTCCTCTGTCACTTTTCCTATTATCTTTTTATGTCCTTCTATGTCCTAGTAATGAAAAACTATTATTCCTTGGCATCTGTTCTTATGTTGTGGTTGGTTTTTTCCCCCAAGTCACCTCCTTCGATTTCTTTTACAGTTCTATTGAGCTGGTGGTGTCAATATAGGAATTTTACTTAAAATAATTTCCTATATATTTTAGGGGTTTTGATCCACTTGCAGAGCTTGTCTAAATCTGTCAAAAGAAGAGTCACTTCATGCTTCTTTTGGATTGTTCTTGATTCTCATTCAATTCCTGTTCCAAATTTCTAGTTAGAAATCACTCAGTTATTCTGTTATTGTGGAATATTTTGATTGTTTTCATTTATCATAAGTCTTTTTTAACGCCCCAAGTCGGGGGTGTTAGTTATTCTGTCCCCTCAGCCTGAGTACTAAAGTGATGACAATGATTTAAGAAGTTAAGTCATTTGCTTGGTAGGCCTGACTGACTTTTCTAACTTTTCTTCTATTTTTCTAGAAAGTTCCTTATGGGAAAGAAGAGACCTGACTTTCTATGTGAGCTACTTTGCAATAATACTCAGAAGTTACTAGAGCTGTCTACTGCTGTAGATTTCTTTGTCATTACAGGCAAGATATTTTTGGTGTGTGTACAGTGCAAACTTCACTATAGGAAGCCCTAGCTAGCTTGGCTAGTGGAACAGAAAGCAATTTAAATGATTTATCATGATGGAGCCATAGGGTGCCACGTAGTTTATTGTGCATATGCGTAGATCACTGTGGGCTAGAACCCCTGGCAGGCCAATGAGTGAAATTTATGCACCACTTGAGATCCTCAGATCTCTCACTTGCTGCCTAACTTAATAGAATATCTAAATTTCCTCAGAGTACTGGCACAGGTACTGCCTAACTGTGGAAATGCTAATCCAATCTGTCAAACTGTTGAAAGCATATCCGTATGCCAATGTGCTAGCTGAACCCTCTGAGCAGTCTCTTTACTCTGTTTATGAGATCTCAGGCCATGCCCTCAAAAGAAGACCAGGACTAGAAGGGAGTTTATAGATCTTTCTGAATGATGACTGCAATAGCAGAGGGCTGGCTATATTTTCATAAGTATATAAAACCCCATTTCAATTTCTACTTCATTTCCCACAGAAAAGCTGCTTGAGGGCTTCTCCTGACTTCTCCTTGAAAGTTTATTCATAGCTGCATTTGTGCTGACAATGTTCCTCCCTTGAAGTCACTATTCTTCCTCTTTAGTGCCTATCTCCTGAAGTATTTTAGAGAGAAAAGTTGTCCCTCAGACTTCATTTTGGTCTATGAAAACATCTAGAGGACTTTTACTCCTCTTTCCTGTGACAGACTTTTTGTTGTCCTTACCAACTTAATAGCTCTTACCTAATTTTCTTCCTTTTTATTTATTGTTTTAAGATTGACAGTCACCATATTCAGAATGATGGTGTGCCAGTATTGCCTTTGCTTTTTAGGTAGCTGTATCACATTTATATCCCAGTATCCCATTAACCTATGAAAACAAATAGGATTAAATCCTTCTGCTTTCATATGGTAGAAATAAATTTAAAATTAAGAATAACTTTGAATATTTTCAGTTATTATTGTACAGATATGTATTTAGTATTGCTGAATATCCACTAACACAGTCCTTCAGGTCATTAACCCTTGTGTTTTGCTAACATTGTCTCCTATCTTTGTGATGAGAACTCCTTTTCTAGCAATGGAGATTTGTAAAGAGATCAGGCCAGAAGCTAATTTTTTCTTCCCTAATTAATCTCACCCAGGAGTTTCCTGTTTAATTCTCTTTGGTGTTGTCTCCTGTTAGACCAATTCCCTGTTCAGGTTAGATTTCTATTAATCTTTATCTGCTTAGCTAGACTACTAGATTTCAGTGTGTTAGTGTTAGAGCCCAGATGGATAAGTTCTTAATTCATTACCCTATTGTGGAAAATAATTTCATTTTTTAAAAGATCGTATTATACTTTTACAATTTTTAACAAACAAAATTGAGTCTATGTATGGATGGAAAATGTGTCCAAACCCCTTGCACGTTATTTCAGGAATATGAAAAACTCTATATTTATCTGGTTATTCTTTTTCTCCTGAATACAAGTATTTTTCTGTTTTTCGTGTTTGTTCTCCTCTTGTGGAAGCTATCTTAAAATATATGCTGTCTGACCTGCATCTTCATTTCTCAGTTCTTCCACAATTCTGGGATGGAGTTCAGCCTGTGATTATGAGTAATTCATATATGTTTAGTTCCTTGAGATCTTTTTTCACCTGCATTAGAGTATTTTTAGGTTTTTTTGTTAACATACACTTTTATTTGCCTTACTGTTATCTTCAAGGTCAATGTCATGCTCTGTTAAAAACTGAAGAAAAATATTTATTTTTTTAATTATTCATTGTTATTATTATTCATTCTACCTAATCTCCACTTCTTTATGGTGTCTTCTAGCTCTCATAAACACAAGGCTATGTATCTTCACTACGCAAGGTCGTTTGTAGCTGCCTAGAAGAGAACAAGTCTCTCACTGTTGCTTACAGAACCAAAGTTGGGTTGAGGCTATGGACATCATCTGGTCCAACCCCTCTGCTCAAGCAGAGACACAGAGTTAGCTGCTCAGGGCCATGTCCCAATGGCTTTTGAGCTTCTCCAAGAATGGGGACTCTACCACCTCTCTGGCCAACCTGTACAGATGCTTGGTTACACTCAGGGTGAAAAAGAGTTTCCAGATGTTCAGAGGGAACATCTGGGTGCTCAGTTTGTGCCTGTTGCCTCTGGTTCTGTCACTAGGTACCACTGAAAAGAGCCTGTCTCTGTCCTCTTTGCACCCTCTCTTTTGATGTTTATATACACTGATAAGATCTCTCTGAATCTTCCCTTCCCTAGGTTGAACAGTCCCAGCTCTCAGTCTTTCCTCACAGGGGAGATGCTCCAGTCCCTTAATCATCTTACTGGGCCCTACACGTGACCCATTCCAGTAGGACTCCACCTCCCTTGTACTGAGGAGCCAGAACCGGATGCACAGTTCATCAGGCATGGCCTCAGCAGTGCTGGGTAGCAGGGAAGAATCATCTCCCTCGATCTGCAGAGAGCCGACTGCAGCCCAGGATGCCACTTGGCTGCTTTGCGACCAAGACACGTTGCTGACTCCAGCAGGACCCCAGGTACTTTTCTGCAAAGCCCTCACCTGGTAGGTGGTTCCACCTTTCAGCATCAGTTTTTCCCCGTGTATTTTGTGTGATGCCTGGCCTCCCAACACATGGCTCTAACTCAGCTGGCGAGAAAGGTGCCTAAAAGTTGAATTTGGCAACGGCTTTAATTGCTTGGTCCCAGTAAGATTTTACTCTCAGATTTGAATGTATCACTAGATCATTAATGCAATTTAACTATACAGCAGCAGCCTTTAAAATTGCAATGCATATTTACTCTTATAGCTGGCTAAACCAAAATTAGGGCTAAATTAAGGTATTTCTCCTGTGAATTTTTAGTTATCTTCCCCCCCCACATACTTTTGGTAAACTTGCAAGTTCAAGTTCCTGTTATTTCCATACCCTAAACCAAAATGGTTAGTGCTGAGAACACCAAAATGTTTGCAGAAAGTAGCTATTTCTAGAAGCAAGAAAGAAGAAGCAGCAACATAGATTTGACCTCCTGAGAAATGTCACCTAATCATCTCCTTGACAGAGCTTAAGATGAAATTTTTATATTATTAATTTATATTTTGATTACAAGCTTCTTTTTAATTTGGGGGGTAGGGTGGGGTGGGGAGAAGAAAAGGCTATTTTGGGGAATTTTTCTGCTCTATTACTTTTCTCGTTCATATGCCCGGGTCATTTATGCTTTTTGCAATGGATATTTTGCCCTCTAGTGGTTTCTTTTGGTTACAAAATATCCGGGGAAAATCTGTGTGCACTCAAATTCATCCACTTATATTCTGGTGTAGACCTGCAAAGCAAAAACTTTTAAGCTGTGTTCCTTTTTCTTTTTTCTGTATCCATTAATACACCTTTATGAATCTACTTTTAATTACACTGTCCTCAGAATATATTTTATTCACATAGATTGTTAAGAGGAAGCTAAAGGCCTCTGCATTTTAATTTGAAAGTAGTGGCAAGGAAATTACCTGGCAAAGATTTGGATTTTACTTCTAAGAAGTGACACTATTGACATTATGGATGACATAATTTGTTGCTTTATGTAACAAAACAAGGGAATAAAAGATGTGAAATAACCAAAGCTGTAATATATTTCCTAGAGCAGCATGTATATGCTCCAAAGTTTTTCTTTAATTCTATACCAATGCTTCAACTATGCTTATTTGGGACATGACTTGTGGATAAACAGAATGTATTTAGCTTTATTCTAGGGCTTTAGTCACTGCTTTGATGCTCTGGGAGTATGAAAATCAAGTAGTACCATTTATATTGTAATACTTCTGACACCAGCAGACTGGTTTTCTGTTGCAGTATTTGTATGCATTTTTTGTTATGTGAAGTTTTTCTGCAGTGAATGGCATGTTGGCACCCTCAATTTATTTGAATCTGTATCAAAGAGAAATAGTACTGCATAAAATATGTAATATTCTTATGAAAGATAGGAAAAATCCTAATTAACATGCTTGATGCAGCACCAGTTGAGATTAGATATGCATGCTACTCAGGGTTATTCTCTTCAAGGCAACTTAAAAATAAATATTTAGGGGTTATTTCAAAATACCAACTTCAATACAAAGTTTCATTGCATCTATGAATTCAAGTGCTTCCTAATTGGAAAAAGAAAGTTTAATAGAATGATGATCTTCATTTCTCGGCATCATGGTTCCCAAAATATTCAGTTTAACTAGTCCCTGAAAAGAACAACTGATGGATTGATGATACTCAATGGTTTTAAAATGATTGGATTACAATAAACTTGAGTTACATGAGGCTATAAAACAACAACAGTAACAAAACTGCAATCACACTCTTCCTTGCATCATAATCAAAAAAATTTCCACAGATGAAAATAACCTGAAGAAAAAGTGTATTTCATTTGTGCTTTAATAGCTTTCCATGCTATTCCTTTCATGGCTCTATTTTTATTTGCAAAATATTTGTTTATAAATATCTACTTTTTAAATCCTTTCCCTCCACTATAAAATTTGTAAGACTGTATCATCCAAAACACTCCTACTTTATGAAATAAGAGCATTTTTTTAATAGAAATTACCAATTTTGTGAGAATAATGAGATTTTAGACAAAAGTGATAGGTCTCTCCATGAACAGTGTAATTTTGAGTACTGCTCTACAAAGATAGGACAAAAGGGCTACCAAATACATAAAATTTTTCTGGAGGCTTTTAAGTGCTTCAGCCCTGAAGATTGAAGTCTGTGGGTCTTTTAAAGTGCCATAAGCAGCTGTGGCATTGGGAGAAAGTTGAATTAAGAACTTGTAGGGTTTAATGATAATCTGCTTAGGAAGCTGAGAGAAATGTATTAAGATCAGAGAAAATATCTCTATATGTTACTTAAAAAGCAGAACTTTCACTACCAAAACATTCTGAAATGGAGCAGAATTTTAAAATAAGGACCAGGAGAAGAATGGGGATGGAAGGGATGTGTGTCAGGATCAAAGAGAAAATAATGTAGTATTCTCCTAATTAGTTGTAATTTTTCATAAAATCATAGAAAAGAGTTGGAAAAGACCCATCAGGATTACCGAGTGCAGCTCCTGGAAGCCCTGCTGAGGACAACCCAAGAGTCACACCATGTGCCTGAGCATACTGTCCAAACACTTTCTGAACTCTGTCAGGCTTGGTGCCTTCTCTGGGGAACCTGGCCCAGCGCTCAGACACACTCTGTGTGAAAAACCTCTTCCTGATGTCCAGTCAAAATCTCCCCCAGCTCAGCTTCATGCTGCTTCCTCAAGTCCCATCACTGGTCAAGAGGGTGAGGAAGTCAGTAGGGATATTTTTTGTCTGTAGCTGGTTCTGTGGTTTCCTTCTGATGGTTTCTTGTTTCGTTAATTTGGGTGGTGAGGGAGAGCAAGGGGCTGCAGTCTGTGTGCATTCAAGGCCACCTCTTTTCCCATGGATCTTAAGTACCATTGATGATGATGTTTCAGATCATCTATGGTGAATATTTCTTGCAGTCGAGTGGACTCTGCAGTTCAAAACCATCATGTGTCCTGTGTGGCCAAGGCCTCTGCCTGGAGCTGCAAGCAGACTTGGCCACTCCAATGTAACCATTATTGCTCAGAACTACATATTCTGTCTTCCTATTGAGGGCTTCTGCCCCTGTGGCTGAAATGGATGAGACAGTTCTTCAGCACCTTGGGCCACTGATTTGAAGATTCCTTCTTAAGAATTACCACCAAAAACGTGTGCCAGTGGGAGGGGTTGTTTAATCATGGTGGCTGTGGGATGAATAGTACCCTTACAACTTCAGCAGCTCTGCCCAAGAGCAGGGGGTGTTTTAAGGCCTCTATCACTTCATTACCACTGTCTGGTCTCTCTGCAATCAAGACTTCAAGTCTCCAAACTTGGACCTGGAGAAGATCCAATGAACCAGAGATAAGAGCATGTGCCAGGTCCTTGTGGATGCTGCATTGAAGTCAAGGTTAGTATAAAAGAGGTTTATTTTGGACAGCTTGCCATCATTCTTATGTGAATAGAAGCAATTTTTCTGAACATTTTGTGAGGTGAACTATGGCAAGGATTCTTGTTTTGATTTTGCTCTTCCACCATAATTACTACCCTTATTCCTAATTCTTACTTGTAATTTTAAATATTATAATTTTTTGCATTCTTTGGGAATATTTTAACAGCATAAAATACTGTCATTTTTCTTCCTTTACATATAGTACAAAAATAAACACTGAATCAAAAATGAAAATTGTATGTCAGTTTTATTCTTCATGAGAGCACTGTAGATTTTATGAATTGTTGTCTTATGCTCAGCTTTAATATGCTCAGCAGTTGGTGATTGTTAAGTAGATTAATCAGATGATGGTAATGTTCAAAAATCCTATTGCAAATAATATAAATCACATATAGAATATTGAAAATTATATACTTATGGCCATTTAAGCTGCAATTAAAAATAATCAAATTATCCTAAGCAAAGCCGGTTTAGTAAATAGAAAAACACATTAAGCTTGATTTTATTTTAGTTTTCCTTCTTTAATAAATTATGCTAGAGCATTAAAATATCCCCTGGGGAACAAGTACTGTAGGTTATTAAAGAATAAAATTATATTTCAAAGTTTTATATTCATGGTATATGAATATCTAGATGGAAGATAAACAGCTTTTGAAAAATTGCCTGAAAACAGCAATCCATCATGTTTAGGGAGAGTTTTCTTCCAGTTTGCTGTGCTAGCACTTTTGCTATAGTGTCAGTGGTTTTAGGAAAAATGGGGTTGCCTAGAGATATTCTTTCATCATGGTAGAAATTTCAGCCAATCTAAGTGCTTTTAGAATAAGAATGGAGTGCAGTTAATTCTGAAGAAAATCTTTTCTCTTCATTGCACCTACAGCTACTATGTGGTGCTCTGTAGTTGCAGTTCAGATATCCTTCCTACTTCTACCTAAGGCTGAATGCAAAAATAAGGCCTTCAAAAGTTTAAATTCATTAAATTAGCCGAATTAGAGTTTCTTTCCTGTTTTTGAGTCTTTAGGCCCCTCAGAACTATACAATGCTTTTGTACTTGTGTGCTGCAGTCATCTTCTCCCTCTTCTGAGGTTTAATGACTGCCCAAGATATCAGGACACCATAGTTCTTTAATTGGTCTCAGATTTACTAAATATTACTGCAAATGATACTCAACACAGCTTCATGCACATTGCCTGATCTCTAGAGAGAACTTGAGTCCTAGCTCCTCACAGTGAGGTGTGCTTGTGAAGAGGGGAAATGCCAATCTGAGTATTTCTGACTTCCTTCCCCACTCTGGAGGTTAGGTACCTAAGCCAGGCCTGCACATCTGCTACCCAAGCCACAGCCTCAAAGCTGGGGCTTTGGGAAATAGTGGCCTGGTTTGGGTTGCTGCCCTCATTAATTATTAGAGGATAATTAAAAGATTTTCCCAGAGAGCTGGAAATCCCATTGAATGTGCTTCTCAGCTACAAAGGATTCAGACTTTGCTGCACATCATTTTAAGCATTAAATTTAAAATATATTTGAAGGATTTGAGATGAAATGTACAACAGAGTGTGAGGTGATGCACTTTAGCATTAATAACAACATTTCTACAGTAAGCCCCTCAAAGGAAGAGAGGCAAAAAATAAGAGTGTAAAGAGTAGATCAAACTCACAGATTTGATACTGAAAGTATTTGCAGTGATTCAACCATGAAAATAACCAACTAAAATCTAAGTGGCGTCAGGAGAAGTATTTAGAGTAAAGAAGGAAAAAGTTACTACAATGATATGTTATCGTCTAGTCAGTTATGTTCAAGAAAAGTAAATTGAACATCTGAGCTAATCTCCCATTAGACTAGACAACCTACAAGAGGGGAGCAGAAATTATTTTCCTTTTATTTTTTTTTTAAATGCACAATGGAGGTAGGATATATTTGTTGCCTTCAAATGTCTTAGAACAGTATGACAAAAAGATGGAGGATTTCTTGAATTAAGGACACTATTTTCATGGAAACAGACATGTACATATTCTATTTGAATTAAACTTGAATCTGTGGTTCCTTGAAAGCAGGAGATTTGCAGCTAGCTCAGGTTATAGAAGAGGTTGTATATTTTATGACCTGTCAAGCTCTGGTATCAACCTGTCACTAGTCATCCACAGGGGAAAAATAAGTGAAGCTTCTAAATTGTAAGAACTCACATTTTCTGATGAATCTTACTGTGAAAGTGATCTACAGAATGAGCCACCTCACGCCCTCCACTGTGTTTCCAAAAATTTCTGCAGCTCAGTAACATGCTGTGCGTTTTGTTTTTGCTCATCTCATTATGGTCTGAGAAACAACATTTCAAGTTAGATGTTTCCAGCTCTTTCAGATCACTAAAAAGGATTCTGGGACGGTGTATTAAGGGATGTCAACTCAGCAGCTTCAAGCTCAGGTTTTTCTGATGCCCATCTCCTGGAGGCCAACCCAGGAGCTCGGACTTCTACAGTTTGGTCACAGACAGTCTGAGGCTGAACTGTTTGAGACCAAACTGTAGGAAAGATAAGTGCGTACCCCAGAGATATGGGCATGATGATAACCCTTCTTTATATGAGTCATGGGTTTGGGAGCCTTTTTGTGGTCACTAGAGAGTAAAATGCTAAGCTTTTCATGGGCACCTATGGAAAGAATCACTAGAGATATTTCTCTCCCCACCTGCCTGCTTTGGTAATACAGTAGATAAATAGATCCCAAGTATGTAATAGGCATCATTCCTGGGCACTGAAATATGATCACCCACATTATTATATGCTCTGAGTGTTTCTTGCATGCTTTTAGCCTGTCTCAGTACCTTCCCAAAGCATACTGAGACAAAGCCAACAACTGGCTCTGTGACAGCCCTAGTTTTAAGTGGCAGGATAGTTAGATAAATGCATCCCATGCCATTTAGCATTCATACCCAGGACCCTTACTGGCCAAATTTAATTAACTGGAGTGAGCCTTAGAGATTTTCTAGTAGCACCTGACACTCAAGATTAGTTAAAAAAGAGTCATTTAGCTCTCAGTTCCCTGAAAACAATAATTTTCTGTCATGTTAGTTGCTTTCAGCTGTCTGAGCCATGGTGCTAGTAGATATACACCAGCAGAAGATCTGCAATTATCTGGAGTAACAGTGGGAACCTGGGCAAGATATGCTGGGACAATTTACAGGATGGTGTTTTGTTTAGATAACTTAATCTCACCCTTATCACCTCTGTTCCCAGTCACACCTAGGATGTAATGGTGTGAAGTTTAATATTGCTGATTAGCTCAGGGATAGGACACTTTGGTAATGTCCAGGTAAATCAGAGTGGTCCACCCAGTGGTCCGTGCCAGATCTCATATATGGGCAGGGTTCCAGCACTGTATATATAATTTCTATAACATCTGGGCAAGCTGAAGTATTTGTCTACATAAGATGTCACAAACAGCATTACTACATGTTGTATTCATGCTCATATGTGATGTAAAAGAGAAAAGTGGTTGGGTCACTCTAGGACAGGGGTTGGGAAATGTGGATTTGTCTGAGAGAGACAGTACTTTCATGATCACCACCCTCACACTGATTTAATCAGTGCCTCTTCCATTATCCCCAGAAACCCTGTAAGACATCATACCAATGAGAATCCTCAAGGTTAAACATCGTAAATTAAGTTTGAATTTATTTTTATAGCTATATAAGGTTTAATTTACATAAATCCTGTTGCTTCAAGAATTTATGGTAGAATGAATGAGACATATATTAATTTGTACTTCTGTCCTTTTTCATGTTGTCATTGATGATGCAATTCTTAATCTGTATTTTTCTAAGCAGTACAGTTGCATTGACTATAGCAGCGACACCAGCTGGTGTGCCAGGGTGAAAAATATGTTTTCCTTTTTTGGCTTTGTCTGAGTAAGGCTATATAAGCAATTGTATTCTTGAAGCAGATTTCATAACAGCTGCTTCCAACTCTAATTCTTCCCTTTTCCATCTGTCTTCTCCTAATTCTGCTATTAGAATGGCTAACAGAACCTCAAGGGTGCTCTGAGTTTCTGAAAAAAAATGGGCAATCTCTAGCAGCATCTGAACTAAGAAAGCCCAAAGTGCATTTGAATTTAACTCTACTTTCCTGCTCTAAATAAAGACCTGGGGGAAATGAGAGCTGCACAGATGCTTTGTGTGAAAAACACAGACTTAAAAGAAGTCTAAAGTTGGATTAAAAAGCAAAATAAAAGTTTATTTTTAACTCTGTTAAATAAATTAACACCACCAGGAACCTGACTCACTAATCTAAAAAAAATCTTTCTACTAAATTCTGTCTTCAGCAGGTCTGTTTCAAAATTTTAAAAAAGAAAAGTACAAAAAAAATTCTATACATATTTTAACTCAGGTCACCACACCATCTCTACTGTAGCACTTCCTAGTGCTACAATAAAGAAAAAGTGCAATATCTTCGGAAAATGCTCAACATACCCTACAGACATTTTAAAAATGGAGGTTCTCATAAATTAACCTTTCATATAATGTGCTCTGTAACCTATTTACATTTTCCCTATCACTTAAAATCTATTTTCAGTTTTTAATAGCTTAATATTTCTTGGTGATTTCATAGTGATCAATGTTTTTTACTGAGGCTGGCAGTCTGTCACAAGTGAGATGTGCCCCCCAGGATTGATACCTAGCTCCACGCTGTTCAGCAGCTCATAAATGATCTGGGTGATGGGAATGAAACACAGCGAGATTGCTGACAACACTAAAATGAGCAGTGGAGTGGACGAGCCAGAAGGGAGAGCCATCTTAAAGAGAGACCTGGACTGGCTGGAATGGTAGCAATAAAGTTACAAAGTTTAACAAAGTCAAGTGTAGTCATGCACCTGGGAAGACATAACCTATCAGCTCAGTACAGGCCGGGATCTGTATGGCTGCAGAGGAGTCTTGCTGAGGGCAACCTGGAAGACAAATATGACAACTATTGGATCCTGGGCTGTATCCAAAGGAGCATTCCTGGCAGAAGTAGAGACAAGAGCATCCTACAGTAGTCAGCACTTGTCAGGCTGGCCCTGGATCGCTGTGCCTGGTTATGGTCCCCACAACTCAAGAAAGACACAGACTGGAGAGGGTCCAAAGGAGGCCCATGAAGATGACCAGAGGGTTGGAGAATCTGCCCTATGAGACAAGAGTGATGAAATAGGAGGTTTTTTCCCCTGGAGAAGAGAAGGCCTAGAAGGGGACCTCATTCATGATGTTTCAGTCCTTAAAGGGAAGCTGCAGAGAGGACAGAGGCTTTCTTTTCACAAGGAGCTGCCTGGAGAACATACGGGGGAATAGATGCAACTTGTACTGAAAGAGGTTTTATCATGATACAAGAAAGGAGTATTTTACAGCAAAACCAGTCCTTCAATGGAACAACCTCCCCAGGGATGTGGTAGAGGCTCCAATACTGGAGGTTTTCAAGGCATAATTGGACAGGGTGCTAGTTAATATCATCTAGGTTCCCTTTCCCCCAAAAGCTGTATCAGATGATCTTTTGAGGTCTCTTTCAGCTGGAGATGTTCTATAGTTCTGTCACATCTATCAAATGGAAGGGCAAGGAAGAAGTAGCTTTTTAGAAGACTGCCTCAGTGCTTATTTCAGTAATACTAACCATTTAATAACTGTTTCTACTGAGTTACCTGACTGATATCCAATATCACCTTTCTTCAGGGTAAGTAGCAAGGTACTGACAAAAGGCAACCATACACTAGCACTACTACTGACTTGCTCTTAGAGTTAGCCTTGCCAGCACAAGGCTAATTTTTTCTTCATTGATACCTGAAAGGGAGTGAACATCTCTCAAAGGGAAGTATCTCATACATGCATATTTTGTTCTCTTTCTGCCTCCTGGCTGATTGTTACTATTTTTGCTGATGAAAAGGAGTAGCAACAGGAAAAGTTTGCAATTTGAGTTTAACATAAAAATAGCCTTTTTTTCAACCTTGTAAACTATGAGATTGACAGAGTGATCTGCTCAGATCTGTTGCTTATTTACAGTGCATGCATCTTATCTATTTGCAGCAAAGTCACTGAGGTATGAGAACAGTGATCTCTAAACATCTTCAATTATTTTGTGTTAGGCTTGTCTCCTTTCTAAGTTGGATGTCCAAGTTACCCAAGCTTCATTCATCGCATCCTTGGTTCTTGATAAAAATATCCCATTGTACGCATTTTTACAGCTCACTACAACCACAAATAATTTTTAAAAATTTTAATTATTCTTACAAATTCAGTCAACATACTTTTCTGCAAACGTGATAACCAAGACCTTTATTTATGATACTGTTTTGTATTAATTCTCATGCTGATATTAAGAACATTTGATGCTGTATAATATGAAATCTTAAAGATTTGGTCCCACTCTTTTCTGAAAAAGATTGCGTCTTTTATATAAGTCCAACAGTATGATAATGGACACTATTTTTGGCTCAAAATTGGGAAGAAAATAATTTTTTTTCATATGATGTTAAACACAAGGAATATAAATCACCTTGTAGTAGTGAGAATAAAGATCAGTCATGCTTCCTGATGGGAAAGGAAACAAGGGAGTTGCATTTTAGTCCATTCGCAATGGGATATTTAATATCAAATTTCAATACTTCATAGACCTGAAATTCAGTGCATAATTTTAATTGTCTCCTGACAGTGTTGGGAAAAATTTATTAAAAAATTAGATTGTACTTAACTTTCTCACAAAGAAAATTCATTTTCGTATATAAAGTGTTGACATAAATTGCATTTGGGTATTTTTTATGGAGTAATTATTCTGTTGGTTTTTTAGCAAACTGACATCAGATTTAATCTTTTAGGGTGACATTCATTTTGTCTAATTTTATTAATCTAAAAACTAGGTAAATTGTCTAAAGAAACTGTCTGGGATTCCTGAACAGCCAGCTGACAAAGAGACATGTAGTCTCCAAGGCAGATTTATACCTGTACTTTAAGTTTGTTTAAACTGTAATTTGGAAAAAAACCCCAAAAACAAACAACAAAACCCACATCATTTTTTATTATTAATGTAGCTGTTTATGTAGAACTGGAAAAGCCTAAATTAAAGCTATGATCTAATCAAAGTTTGTTGATGTCTGAGGTTGTATACAGTTCCATCCTTTGTCTTCATGCAAGCATTCATTTGATCAGCAAGAAGAAAAAGACTGCATTTAATTTATGTGACTTTCCTGATATTCTCAGCACAATGAGATAATTTTACAGGCCTTATGTCTTTAATTTTCAAAGCAGAACCCAATTTCACTTGACAACAAAGCTAAGCATGTCTGTGACTGATGTTAGATGTCTGTGTGAGGATGTTATTTTCATGGGAGTGTCTTTAAATGTTTCTCTGTAAATTGGAGCCAAGGTGATAGGTTGATTTACAAGAACAGTTATAGATTTTCAATGATTTAAAAATATCTAAAGAGGGTTTATTTATACTTGCAATAGATGCTATTCTAATATGACAACAATAGAGGCCACTGTGGTTCCAGAATTCAAAATCTAAAGAAGTCTATAAATTACTGTTTCATAGAGAACAAAAACAACAATAGTGATTTTCAGGTAATGCTTTCCCTTTAAATTCTAGTAAAATATTAAATAAACATGTCTTGATGATTGTAAATACTACTTGCTTGAAAGTAAATTATATTCAGTGTGAATAAGATTTTGTTTAAACTGGATTAGAAGTTTAGGGAATATTAGATAAGATTAGTACATCAGTATAAGGATAAATTTGCATTTGGAGGTGCTAGGGTGCCTCTACAAATGTAGAGAAGTTAGCATCATTGCTTCTACCTCTATGCTGTATTGAAAAATGTAATTTGACGTTTATTCTAGTTAATAGTGGTTCAGACCCTGCTAGTGGATATGTGGTAGTGAAGTGGTTATTTTATTTTGCATTCTAACATTATGATTAGATCTTGCAAAGAAGAATGAGTCATTATTATAGGTTAGGCTACTAAATGCATAAGTAGATATATGTTCATGTTTTCACTGAGATTTATTTGACACTTACATGAAAACTCAGAAGTGTTAGCTGTGAGTTATTCTAAGCACTAAACACTGGTAGAATTAAAGACCTCTCAGGGTTTTTGTTAAGGTTTGCTTATTTTCTGTTTGTTGCTGTGGTTTGGTATTACAACTCACAGTTTCTGAGCACAGCCATAGGAAACAAGCAGAGGAGTGGAAGACTGTTCGATGTATGGCAGACTGCCCAGTAATTAAATATCCTTCTTTTAAAATGCATCATCATCATTTGAACTGTTGTTTCTTTTGGAATTTGTCTGAAAACCATGTGTGCTAGACTTGACCTAAAATACAAACTGATGCTTGTCCACTTAACATGCTCCATGGGGGAAAGGCTTAAATTTTCTCAGAGCTCCAATAAAGGCAGTGATGCTTGATACAGCCACAAGCACAGAGAGTAATGGGGACATAGCTGAATTGTTATAACTTTGATGCCTACCAATTTCACCAGGCAAAAGGCCAATTGCTTAGAGGAGCTGTCTGAGGGAATACGAGATTTAATGGTGATACTATCAGTAAAAGTGTCACTCATCGAGTTGGGGAAGATGCATATTTTTATTTGGGTATTGTCCAACACTGAATTAAAGTAATTTTACCCCATGCATTGAAGAGTCATCAGATGGCTGTTGGCTGTGTTCAGGTTGAACTGGATTTAACTGGCAGTTTAAAGATGGCAGATTTAAATCCTTGAAAACGAATTCTGATATCACTTCTGTGTGGTAGCTAATGAATCCCTTTAATTTTGGAAATAACTTCAGTAAAATTCTCTCTCTGCATTTAACTCATCATGTTATTTCACAGTTACAATAGCAGAATCTACAAAGAAAGTAATAGCAAGCTTATCTTGCTTTCTTTCATTTTTCGGTTACAGGTGCTATGGGTGATATCAGAGATCATGAAATTAAATATGGGACAAGTCTTAGAGCAGCTGGAAGGGTTTTCTTAATCTTTTATGTTTTCTTTACAGTGCCTAATGAATTCTGTATTTTTTCATTCTCTCTATGTATATCCTCTATGAGATTGTTAGTAGGCTGTTTAACATACTCATACCTACGTCTTGGATTTTTCTCACTATATTTGTTGTCCACACATGCTGACAAAACTCTCAAGCTGAGATACTTTACATGTGGCAAAAGAAGAGCTTTGCCAAAAAGCCACATTACCTTTGTCAGGTCACAGGCTAAGTTGAGAAAAACCTCTTGTTTGCTGTATCCATTCCAGAGATTTTGCCAACTTGTACCAGTCAAGGAATGTGATTTTATGTCTATAGACTTCTTTTCCAACATGACTACATTGGCAGAACATGGTAGTTTCACCTACAGAGTACATCTGTTCTGCTATGTTGCAGCTGATTCAGACAGCTTGCGATCTGTAGCTCATACCTCGTGAGTTTATTCAAATAACCTAGGATTTTAGGATTTTATATTTTTTTCTTTTGTTTATTTCTTTCAAAACTCTTGGATAACTTCTGGAACAAAAAGTTACCTAATCCTTACTCAACAGTCATGATGATAATGGAAGAAAAAAAAACAACCAAAAAAACCCAAAAAGCAACCCAGCAGAATCTGAACCTTTAACCTTTATGTAGATCAAATAGAGCTGGAAATTCCCTCTAGGGACAATAATTTTATTTCTATAGAAAAATATATCTGATATTTATTTTCCCTTAGGATGTCTCAGTCTAATCTGATCTTCATCCTGGCAAGTATCAGAACTGAATTCTCTGCTACTGTGGGCTGTTGTGGCTTGCTGAAAATCTGCCACGGTGTAGCAACAGCACTGTCCCAAAACAGAGCAGTTGCAATTTGGAATGCTAACATTAAGACAATTAATCTTTCAGCCCCGTGGAATGATTCTTCACCTGCCCAGGCTCAAGCATGGTGTGAAAACATCATCTATAGGGCCAGGTTTGATTAACATCACATCAGTCAGTGTGAACTCTTTTAATGGTTGTCAGCAATGGGAAAAATGACAGAGAAAAGGCAATTACAGTAAGAAAAGTGTTGTTTGAAAAATTATTTTTCTATACTATACTTCTGTGAATGTGAAAAGTACAGTCTGTAGTTTGTTAGGTTTAAGAATGGCCAGAAGTGGAAAGATGTTTCTCAGAGTCAGCGCCAACTTAATAAGGAAGCAGATATGAATATTCTGTGCATTCTATTAGATACAGAAATGAGGGGGACAGAGGAAAAAGGGTTAAACAAAATTAGATGTTGTCACAGGTGGGCAAAAGATTTTTTTTCTAATTTCCTAAAGCATTTTTCTAGTCCTGTCATGTGTCAGCTGCTAAGGCTTATAGTAAGGCTTATAATATATGCTTATGAAAGCAAGGACTAGAGTGGTATGGCTGTGTTATGTGACATTACATTACAAAACAACACACCAGACAGTTTCTCTATCAGCAGGGATGTAACTCTTCAGTAGCTCAAATTAATGAGGAAAACTTCAAAAATCAAATAAAAAACACCAAAGAAGAGAGGCTTTTCTGGTGGCACTGCAGCAGAAGGAGGCCTTAATTTTTGCTAGTGAACTATTTTGAATGTGGCTCTGCCATATTTGTCCTTATTTCAGCCCATATCACTGCAGGGATACCACTAATTAGTTGAGGTAGAACTTCTACTAGGGAGTGCAACTGGCTTGTAAACTTTATTGTGAGGCTCTTTCATCCCTGAATGGCATTAGCAGAAGTGACCAGAGTGCCACTCAAGAGTGATAAACCCTCCCCCGAACCCTTATTACTAAAAGTATGGTTTGCAGGGAGCAAGGGAACTCAGAAGGAGAACAAGGAATAAAGAACCAAGAATGATTTGAAAAATATCCAGTCCAAAAAATAAGGTTATTTGTGTCAGATATCCTATTTTTGTTAGGCAGGTTTGTCATTGTTAGCAATTTTACCACAATCTTTAGAGTGCCCTGAATATAGTAACAGAGTTAAACCTTGTCACCTTTAAATGACATAGTTCAGTTGAATGCTTGTAAGGTGAACAGTTCATTGCAGCTCTAATGCAACATTCTGATGCTCGTGAGGCAAAGATCAATAATTAATGTTCCACTAGAGACCTTAATGGCACAATTACCATCACACATTGTTATGTTTTACAATGACATCTCCCATACCACTAATAACTTATAAAAGCATAATAGTGATAATACTTGAAGGATGCAAGTTGACAAAAAAAAACAACCTCTCAGTATCCTCCCTGCTGTCTCCTTCTTACCAACAGTGGATGCTTGTATCTGTGAAGGGGATCTTAAGGCAAAGTAAGTATTAGGTAGTGGTTATTATAGAACACTGGTAAAATGGTGTGTTGAGTAAGAGAAGAAACAAGTGTGCATCATGGAGTGTAAAGTCAGTGCAATCTCACACAGACAACATGTGCAATGTGCTGTCAGGTATGTGTGCATCATGCAGACCTTACAGACTTAGGTGGGTATGTCCTCAAATGATAGGCAGGATCTCAAAAGCTCAGTCACTGAACATGCAGAAAGTAATAAACCAGCCAACTCCTTTCTGGCACTCTTTATTTTTTTTTAGGAAGCGTTTAGTTCTTGTTGTTTCCTTGACAACGAATTTCCATTGTATCAAATGTAGGACAGTACAGACCATTCATCTTTAAAATTTTACTTTTACACAGAAAATTAAGTCAAATATTAGTAAGGGAATGATAGGGCTCGGTATTCACAAATTGTCACTTCAGCCCAGGGAATCAAGTACCTTTAGGGCTTGGTGATGAGGGACACCATAATGCAAGGAGCAGTTTTGCGTATGTAGATATAGGCTACTGCTCTGAATCCTTTCAAAACAGGTCCTCTAGCAGTGATTCAGAGTAAGAATCTAATTTTCACTTTTTCATCCCTGCAAATTTTTTTTCTTTTTTTCTATAAGTATGCTAAACAAATTTTTTAAGCCTCATCCTATCAGCATGAGAGATACATGAAGAGATACAATTTCAGTGGAATTTTGACCCATCCCCAGACATTCAGCAGAAATGTCTGAACTGGATGATCAGACATCAGTTTCCTATTCTGAGATTTTGATGTGCTCCGTTGTTCCCTATGAATCCTTTTTCTTAAAGGAAATAGGCGTGTGTGTACATGAAGGGTCTGCAGTGCACTGTCTGAGAGATTCTGCCTGGCATGAGGGGTAAGGACTGCGAAATGTGAACACACCTTTTTCCTACTTTGGACACTGCCATTACCTCCGGTGTCTTTGCTTCCTCCCTTTTCTCTTGTGCATCCAGCCACCAACAGGAATGATTTGGCCTTTGGTGAAAAATGAAAAACGTGTTTCTTATGCCAATGTACTTCTGTAAGAAGTTATTTCACTTGTTACAATTAAACCAAATAACCAGTGAAACTATTCCTCATTGGTTAATCCCATCAGACTTATTATATTATACAAGACACTTCTTATGATGGGTTAACATATCATTTCCTCACACAATAAATGCAATGAAAAGTGTCCCAAGTTATTCGTCCTCACTGTGTTTCTCAAAAGAGGAAAATTGATAAGGTACATTTTAATTGAGCTATTAATTAAGAAGTAATGCATGAAAAGGGTCACCCTAATATTGCAGTTCACAAATCAAGGAAAATGCACAGATAGAAAGTTTTGATGAATGTCATTGTAATTATTCTAAAGTTTGTTTTATTTTAATTTTTTTTTTTGTAAAAGTAATAAAGACTTTTAAGACGCATCAAAATAATTTCATGTCCTGTAAGCCTTGACTCTCACAGTTCTGAAATATTTGGATGATGAAAGATGATAGTACTGATAGTACTGCTGATAGGCATTCAACACCAAGATTTTTCTTTTTCATAGCATATTGACTATGGACCAAAGTGGAATTCCTGCAAGTCTGGGATTTCATGAACTAAACATACAAGTATATTGTTGCAGAACATTGTGATCAATCTACCTTATGTTACAGCAAGTGTGTTGGCCCAAAGATCATAAGATCTGGATTTTTGTTCTATCTTTACACAATTTTGTGGTAGTAAACAGGGCAGGCTTTTGACTGAGACACCCAGTGTACAGTTATTTTATTGAATCTTCTTTCTCTGAAACTTTATATTGTATTTAGACTCATTATTGTAGATTATGTTCTTGCCATTTTAAAATGCATATAATTTTATTTATATAATTTAATTTTAATACATATATCAATATAAAATAAAAAAGAATGTATTTTGACAAATCATTTAGATGACATGGTGGACTGAATGGTAAAGGAGTAGCAGGCAATGCTAGCTATGTCAGCTACATACAAGTTTTGCACTGCACATACTCATTTTAAACAGCAACAAATGCCTAATCCACCATTAAATCAAAAAACTGGTGTTAGTGACTACAGAAATTAGTATAGATTATAGTAGCAGATAAATTCATTTTGGGACAAAAAATAGGCATGCCAATAAAAAACAATATCCCCATGCTGAGGAAGAACCCACATAATACATGTGATAGACTTGTAAAGAGTCTGCTCAGTTCTCTCTCTGTTTTGACATGTTCTTGCAGCAAAGCATCATCTCTCTCTCGTTCTCTGATTCAGGAGTAATGCAGTTTTTCAGCCTCAGTACTTAAGAGTTCCTCTGCTATTTCAGGGCCAGCTCAGACCTTGGCACAATTTCTGGCAATGTGCTTTGGTATCTTCGGTGTTTAGTAACTAAAACAGGACTTAGCAGCAATTGGGCAAAATAGCATCTATGCTATTATGCTGGAAGAAGTGGACAGAAGAAGTCAGAGGACATCTGCTATCTAATTTGGGGTATTTTCCTGTCAGAGACTCAGCAGGAAGAAAAAACTCTGAAATGCTGCATGAGTAGATCGAAAAAACCCCAACTATTTTCCAGTGTAATCAAAAGATCAGGAGCAGGTTTTTCTCTCTGTCACATTTTGCATTGCTCTAAGAAAAAGAACTGGCTTTGGACTAAGTCTAACCTAAAATAGGTACTTGAATTTCTTACACAGCCACTACAGACTTCAGAGGCCTGCAAAGGCCAGCTGAATGGAAGGTATTTATACAGGGAACAAATAGCTCCAGAAGGCGTTTTTCAGCTGGCATCTAGAGAATAAATAGATGCTAAGAGTTGTAAGACTAGATCTTTGTTGACACTAACACTAGTGAAAATGTGGGAAAAAACCCCCAGCCTCATTTCCCCTAGATTTCTGTGTTTAACTAGGGGCTCATCACTGGTTGAATCCTATGCCTTTCTTCTTAAGAAGGCAGCAATAATATAAATAACACAAAATACGAATAACTATATAACAAGGTGTTGAAATGAAATACAGAATGGTCAATTCAGAAAAGAAACATAACAAGTGCTGAATCATCTTTCATTTTCTATAACAGGAACTGAAATATTACTTCCTTTAATAGTATTTGTTCTGAGGCATATCAAGAATGACATCTCAAGACCTGTACCATAGTCTGAGAAACATGTTCTTTGTTTAGTCTTAGAAATAAGGTTTCTCTTATTCCACTTGGTTTGATTTTTGTAATGACTTTGTTATTGACAGTGACAACACACTTTTATTCACCAGTTTATAGTCTTTTTGTGCAAACTGAAATATGAAATGTTTAAGAGAAGATGTTTATATATATTCTAGATTCCTTGACTGGATAAAGTTTTGATGTAAGACTAGGCAATATCAATAATCTTCATGTCATGAAAAAGTGGTGAATTTTTTTCAAAAGATCATGTAAAAGATTGCTGACTTTTGTCCTCAGGTTTTGGTACTAGGAGACAAGAAGAAAATAACAATATAATGGAGATAAAATAATACAGGTTATCTTGTCAGAAGAGAACCTATACTACAAATGCACTCAAGTGAGCAAAGTGAAAACATATGTCCTTAAATGGAGAATCTGACTGTCACTTCTCTCAACTGCTTTTGTTGAAATGCAATCCTGATTTGTGTTGCAAAGTTATTGATAAGGAGACTTAATTACCTGGAGATCAGCTTGTATTCTGCTTGGGGGCTGAAATTTGGGCTAAGACATCTACAAACAGAAGTACTAAGGTTTTTTAGGCTATTGAATCTTGAACATATGGTCAAGTCTCGCCAAAATTTTGCAAGAATTAGATAATTCAGCAAAAGAAAGGAAATTATGCTTTGGTCTCAATTCTGTAGGCTAAATGTAGGCAACTTTTACCATTTGAGATGCATGAGGATATCTCAATCAGATACAGAATGGAAATACAATAGTAGATGTATAGTAGATTGTTACTAATGGCCCATCCCTGGAAGTGTTCAAGCCCAGGTTGAATGGGGTCTCATGATTTAATGGAAAATTGGGGAACCAAAGGAACAAACAAACAAAAACCCCACTCTAGAAACTGAATGGACAAGATCTTGTTAGGAATTGCAGATAGAGACCAAATCACCATAAAATATACACTTGGAAGGGCCTGCTTTCTATATGTAAGTGATTGAACAGTATATATCTGTTAGGTCCATGATGTTAATTTTGTTTGGCTCACATTTTTAATTACAGCTATAAAAGGCATAGGTGGTATTTCTGTACTTTTATAAAATCTGTGATGTTAGGAAGCAAGAAAAATTGACTTAATTGTAGAATGGAGGTAGATTACATACTAGGATTAACCTTCTAACTGTGAGGGTAGAGAAGACTAATCAGGTGATGTCCTGGTAAAAGATTCTTCATTCACTATCAGCACATTCAGATTATGTCTATATTTATGTCAGAATCCAAACAGAAAAAATACGTTTTTATGAGAGGAAATGCATTAAAAAATCTCTTAAAGCTATATTTAGCCATGTATTTATATGATAGGATTTTCTGTTTTGTTTTGTTTTTG
>LXPA01016590.1:24613-39996 GCA_001655095.1 Phylloscopus trochiloides viridanus
AAAATCTATCCCATTCTAATTTAATTTTGCAAAGTAATCCTTTAGGTCAGTATCTTTAAGGTAATAAATATTTCATTCAATTCTTTGGGCAGACAACAAGTGGATTTTCTATGCCCTGTTTAACTTGATCTTGTTTCCTTTGACCCTATTTAATTAGCAAAACTTGTCTTTCAAGTCTATAGACTAAGCTTTCTCTTAGATTTTAGAAATATTGTCTGCTGCTTCTGCCAGATTCATGGTCTAGTGCCACACTAGCTGACACAGAATAATTTAGTACACAGAAGACTTTGAATAGGAAACCAAAGAAAGAGCTTGTTTTCTTTAATTATTGAATTGATATAAATTATAATTAACATAATGCTTGGAACCTAATTAGACTACCATACAATAATTTATCTTGTGTTTATGTACCATGTCCAATCTGCTTGTGTTAACCCCTAACCTGCACGTTGTGACTTGGCATTATGCATTTGTAATAACAGATGTTCATTTTATTTTTCTAATTACCTGAATATGAGATTTAGGGTAATTATTTGTGCAATTTCATTAATAACCTAGAGTTTCAAAACATTGCTAAAGAAAAAAAAAAGTATCAATTTACAAACACTTCCCATACTAAATGTATCTGTTTTCAGAATTCTTTTAATCAACTGTAACCTGCTGTTTGAAAAAAAACAGTGCAGACAAAATGAAATTAGAAATAAACAGGAATTCCAGCAGAGCTATTTCATGCAAAGAGAACTAGAAATATTAAATAAATTGCCAAGAGCACTGATGCGATCAGTACAAATGGATTCACGGAAGAGAAGGAGAAATTAAAGCTGCAGTGACAGCATAGAAGGAGGAGAAGGAAATAAATTTAGAGAGCTTTCATGCTTGGGTTCAAGCAACCTGACTTACTTTAGTAATTACTTATTGATGTGCTTCCCTCACCAGGCCTGTATGCAGATTCAGTTTTACCATCAAAATCATTTGTTAACACAATGAAAGTTCAGACAGGGTCAAAACCAAGGTCCAAAAGTTCAAGCCAGGGAGGAGATCTTTCATTCTGGAGCAGACAGTGAAGTACCTATTGGGTGATTGGTGATTTGTTTACCATGTATGCTGACCTAGGATTCTCAGTGGCATGCTCGGATATTAAGGAAAGGAAATAGTTCAGTTACACAGTACAACAAGGCTGCCATAGGTCATGGCTGTTAGTAGCCTACTACACTTTTTATTTGACTCAACCTAATAGAGGAAATCTTTTAGCCTATGGCAGCAAAAGAAAAAAAAAATCTACTGCATTTCTTTAATTTAGAGACTCTGCTTTTCAGAAGGAGTCAACTAATAATTAAGAAATATAAGAATGTTACTTAGGTAATTTTAAAAATATTTGAGGCTTGGCTGGGATCTCATTATATCATCTAAATATCTGCAGAAATTAAATATTGCTCTCAGAAGATGTTTGGTACACTAATTGGCAAATGCATCAACAAAGAAGCACTGGAATGGCTTGTAGCATCTCCCTCATTTCTTCTGTATAGAAGAGAAAGAGGCTGTGGGTTGGAGAAGGGGTAGTAAAAGCTGCAACACTGGCCACTTTTAAAGCATTCCTGAAAGGTTTTCAGAAGTTTGAAAAAAGTTGTGGAAAGAAGTATATTTTGAAAGGTTATTTGCATTTTAGGAGATGCACTTGAGAAATTAATGCAGTTTTCTGTAATACACTCAGATTTTAAGATGAAGCAACGCAAAAGATCTCTGTGTGTGCACACACACACACACACATATATATATATATATATATATATAACAATAGCTGATTTTGAACACTTCAGCAGTGGGACTTATTTGAAATATTTCTTTAACCAAAAAAAAAAATCTCATTGGGCAAATGGGAGATCATTTTGTTCTATGTTTTTCAGTCATGGAAACCAATTTGGATAACCCTTTTTCTTTTGTTGTTCTTGTTTGCAGCTCAGAAAATTTAAAAAAAGCATCTAACTGAATTTTTAGTCAAAAGCAATGTACTAGCATTATTCTGCAGGCCACAGTGAGCCACATCTCTGTTCTCTTGACATTTGGCTAAAAAATCAGCATTTTCTATTCATGTGAGAAGGATAACAAGAATAGAACCTTACAGGAAAAAAAAATCTTATTTTATCACCATTATGCCAAACCTCTGCAGAGTTATTGAGTAAGTCTGTGTGAGCTGGTGAGAGTTTTGTGCTCACATCTGGTTTAGCATTGCCTGGGTGAGGAAGGTGCTCACTCATTAGCTGTAACTGTCCTTAAATAAAAATAATATTTGTAAACTAATAAATATATATATATATTAAAGAGTTTTTTTGTTTCTTTCTGGTTTTGGTTTTTTGTTTGTTTGATAGAATTGGTTTTTGGTATTTTTTTTTACGTAATTCTAAAAATATGGGTCAAAGTTGGGATACAGGAGAATTTTTTGGGTTCGGATTTTCTTGTTTTACAAACCTGAGCTTTATCCTCCAGTCTCTTACTAACTGTTACCATGACTTAATAACTTCTAGCATGAAGTTGGTAATTTATTCAGATCAGGCCTTCTCTGTGTATGGTGTTTTGTCTCATAGGAAATGTTCAGTGCTTTATAACTCACAGTAGATGATTGTAATACAAGTTGAATGACATATATGGCTGTGTGACTTTTAAATTGTTTGAAAAGATGAGCTATTGATAGATAGCTATTAAAAGTCACTGCAAACAGCATAGATTGTCAAACTAGGGAACTGTTTATTGAAAAGAGTAGAGCAAAAATTCCCTAATGATTGTACTAAATCAAGGAAAAAATATTTCAAACCAGTATAAGACTGCAGCAATGCTTTCCATCTTGGGATTTCATTTCAAGGCTCATTTTTTTTTAGTGCATTGTCACAAACCCTTCACTCACAGAATTAAGAGGTTGCATGAGAATCTGCCTGTCATACTGACAGAAGATTGCTTCTTAATGCTAATTAAATGAGCTATTAAAACTGAAGAACTAAAAGAAGATAGGTAAATGTAATTTTTTTTCTGTAAACTCTGTGATTGTTAAACCAGTCTATGAGTTTTAAAAACAAGAGTCATGCCTTTATAATCACCTGTGGCTGCCAATTGACAGAATTGTGTTTCAGTCCACACAAGTTTGTCAGTGAAACCAAAACATAACCAGGGCTTCTGACAGAAGTCTTCCCGTTATCCACCACTTGTTTTATCAATTTGGTTTTAATTAAGAGGATTTTCCATACAGTCAGAATTTTAGATTTGACTGTGACACAAGTGTTGCCTCTCAATTTGCTTCCTCTTCCGTCATTACCCAAGGCTCAATTTGAATGAGAGCAGAGGCATAAAATAGTGTTGTAGGAATAGCATGATATACTAAATTGATCACTCAGTAGTTAAGAAATTCAGAAATACATGTACTTCTGCATTTCTAAGTTCTTTCTTTCATGTCTCTAATGCAGTCCTTAATTATGCTGTTGTACTGTGATTTTTCTTTCCCCTCATTAATATTTGCTTTGTTTATCACACTAGAGGGCCTCCTCTAACTGAGGCTTTACAGTTAAGAAAGCTATTGAAGTTTAAAAACATGAAGTGGATGTATCATAGGAGTGTACTATAGGATCAGGAATGTATACCAGATGTGAAGGCTGGGGTCAAAACCGTCTGGAGGAAGATCCTAGTTTGTGAACTTCTGCTCATATTGTGCATCTGAAGCAGAACACAGCTTACAGGAGGGATTTCAAATGCCTTTCACACCATCTGCTTCTAAATAATCCAGAGTCTTTTAGGATTTTGTAAATTTGTTTTTAGCTTTGCCAAATTACTCATATTAAAAAAAAAAAAAAAAGGCAAAAAAAAAAAAAAGGCAACATATTTTTCTCAGTTTGTGGGTGACTTGCTTCCAGAATAGCAGAAGGCTCATCCACACCCATTCATCTCTCCTCAAGTTTGTAACTGCAAATTGTCTGCAACTCCAAATTTGCTCTGAAGTGTCAGGTCTATAGCATTTCAAAGTACAGATTTGTTTGCTTGTAAGTGAGAATATGCATTTTCTTTCTTATTCCATCTCAGCATGGCCATGACTAATATCAGTAAGTATTGGCCCAAGACATTAAAAAAGAGCCCTGACTTCCATGTTTCATATTGATGCCAAGTGTGCTTGAGACAGAAACAACATCAAACAGGCGGCAGAAAAGGGAGAATTGAAATGTGTATACAGATCACAAGGGATGTGGTACATTTTCCATCTAATCTATTTAGTTCTGCATATATTGCCCAATTCCAGCTTGATCCATAGGTTTGCACATTGCTCAAGATGCATGATCAGATCTCAGAAAACAGCAAATGCTATCAATAAAACATGAAGGAAAGTTAATTACAGGCTTCCATTCAGAGACACCCTGCTGATCATGGTCCATTATAATGATTCATTCCTAACATGTGGGATGGATTGACAGACATTTTATGAACTTTTTATTCTCCAAGTTTTCCTTGTGTGATAAGTGCCTGCTGTACACTAGGAAAAAGATTAACTATCAATTTCAAGTAGAATAAGGAATAAACATTTAAAAGACTAATGAGACACTATTTTTACTGCTTGGAGTACTGTGACTAACCAATGAGTCAGGTGAATGCTTCTGTCATTTTAATTAGTCATTGGATGAACCTCTATTTTATCCTTAAACTCTATTTAAAAAAGAAAAATCAGAAATACACTTTTTCTGTATTTCTTGTGCATTTTTGAGACCAGCAACTTCATTTTCAAAAGTCCTGCTGGAATAAATATGCGTCACATGTTTGTCTGAAAGAAATTTTATTTTTCCAATTCCTTTTGGTCTGTGTATGTCACTGTTTCATCTAGGATACACATGTTTACAAATCAAATTCATCTATTTCTGTAATTTAGTGCCTTAAAGACCTACATATCTGAAAAGGTTTTTTCCTACTGCAGTTAGTCTTTGGTCAAATGTGGAAAGTGCTGGTTATATTTTCTCTCATTTCCATAACCCATTGATTCAATTAAAATAAATGCTAACTCATTTTTCAGCACACATTCTTGCAAATTGTCTCAATCTGGCATTTAAATGCATAAGGTTATGTGTACAGTCATCTTCTGATGGGTTTGATAACCTCATTTAATGCATTTTCTAAAATTTCACTGCTATATTGAGACCAGAATGGTAAAAGTCTGTTCATATTGTTTAATTTCACACAAAGTTCTACAGGTAAGTCATCAATTTGGGAAAATGATCCCTCGTTCCTTCACTTTCTTTTGTTCCTATTATAATTATAAT
Source organism: Phylloscopus trochiloides viridanus (assembly GCA_001655095.1). Lineage (NCBI taxonomy): Eukaryota > Metazoa > Chordata > Aves > Passeriformes > Phylloscopidae > Phylloscopus > Phylloscopus trochiloides. Next base: position 29,899 of record LXPA01016590.1, read on the forward strand.
TTTAATTTCACTTTCCCAAAATGCATTAGCCCTTTATCAAATTAATGAAAAGTGTGTTGTTTCATCTGTGCTAAACTATGTTAGTATATTACCGAATTGCAGAATCACAGAATATGCTGATTGGAATTAGCAATATATTAGTAAATAATATTGGTAATTATATTAGTAATAAATATCAAACTATATTAGTAAATCCATTGCTAAAATTTCAGGCATTTGAACAATTGTGTCGAGTGGTTTTGGTTTATTGCCTGCAATATGAGTACTCATACCTATTTTATTCAATATGCCTGAGTGGATTTAACATCTTGAATTTTTTTATTTCTACATGAGCTTTTTTTAAAAATAAAATTGATGAGTTTCAGAAAGGTAGTTGATATTGATGCCAAACGGATTGTAAAGGTAAGACTGTCAGTCAAATTTACTGTGCACCTATCTGGTGATGGAGGTTTGGCTTTTTCTGGACTCAAGTGGTGAATCTAGATTTAGAAGTGTAATTCAACCTCCTCCTAATGTGGGTATGCACAGAGAGAAATGAGGGGTCTTCTCCCCACCTGTCAGGTCTCTGTTATCCACTGGTGACCTGCCCACCATCATTGCTAAAGAAGGGGAAGTAGGCCACTGTCTGTAAAATCACATAACTCATAACAGGAGGGGCTTTATGATCCTTTTTGTGTTTTATTGACACAGATGGGAGTCTGATGCAGCTAGTAGCTCTTGTTCTGGCTAAAATGGTGTCTTTAGTTTTGGTATTCTGAATCTGCATTATGAAAGGCTATGAATCATCATAATGGCAGGTAAGTCCCCCTCCTGTGGTGCTCTTGGAGATTTCATCTCTTTATATGAATTTGCATTGCCCGTTGCTTTGAGCTGTATCTCAGTGGCCCAAGTTCTCACCTTTTTAAATTAAAAGCAGAAGTGAAGATTTGGGAGAAGCATAATGACAAAACTCAGATTTCTCTAGGAGGTGTCTGTACCCCATTACCTGACATAAAACAGTATAGACTTTTAGAACAATTTAGAGGAATGCATCTAATCACATGACTGTCTTGAAATGCTGATGTGACATTAACAAAATTTGGTACTTCTGAAGAGAAAATAAAGTGTCATCTTTTATTCTGGTTGAAGTCGTGGACATATGTATTTACAGACACATGGATTTCAAGTTCCCACATCCCAGACTCAAAGTTTATATCCATCTTGTAGAAGTCCAGCCTTTCTATAATAAAAATTACCTAAATAAATGCTTCTAATAATTTCAATGTCATATTTCTTAAGAGATAATTAGAGAAATTTTGACATTTGTAGTTTGTTAGTAGAAAGTCAGTGATATGTGTAGTGTTTGACAAACTAAGAATAATAGATCTGTTTATTTCATACTCATGTTAGAGAAAAATAATTCTGTTTTTCTTTGCTGCATTGCATTTCAGAAGCCAGTTTTATTCGAAAACATTGTTTTCTGCTCCCTTTAAAAATAGGTGTTAAGCCACAAAATAAGGTACATTAGACTGCATAAATTAGATTTATTTTAGAAGAATAGGAAATAGTTGGACCTCAAATAGTGTGTCTTGTCACATCTTCTTGGAGGCTGGGAGGCTATATGTGAGACAATGTGGTATGCTTAAAGAACTTAATACTTACTGGCCTGGAGGCCTTTATTTTTTATTTCCAAGGAGTGCAAATAAACCTGCTTGTTAGGGTGGAAATTTAAAGGTCAGTCCTCAGATGTCATAAATCATAGATCTAGGAAGAAATAGATTAAGGAAGCTTAAAATACTCAGTCAGCATCAACAACACAGCAGTGTTGCCTTAATTCTGCAACAAAGAACTGATTCCAGTTATTATTCTGTTCCTCAGGGAGTAATTTATTTCTAGTTCAAGTCTTAAGAAAAACATCACATAAGTTATAGTTCCTGAATTTTATCCAGGTTTAGGTTTTGCTCTTAAAGATCCATAATAATTTTAGTCCTTCTTGTGGTTAAAAAGTGTTTAATTTTTTTCAAGAGATAAATTGATGTTTCTTAATTTAGTTTTAAATCAGTACAGAATAGCTTTGTTTAAATGCATGTATAATTAATAAGTGCATGTTTATTCAATTTTAATATTGTGGGCTCATAATAAATACTAGTGAATTTTGAGAGGTCATTTAGACTGTGTTCACCAGGGATCCCTATTTATGTCATCCCTAATACATATTTCCACACTTGCAGTTTTGGAGATTGATGCTTTCCAGAGCAATCTAATACAGTGCTCCATTACCTTTGCAAAAGATACATTTTTTTTCTGATATCTAATCTGAATCTTCCTTGCTGCAATGCAAAAGTGCTATTCTAGTTCTGTCTCACAGAGGCATGAAGAACAAATCTCTTTAAGAAAAAAAAGTGTGTTTATGCATTGTATATATCATGAATATCATCTTGTTGTTGTCTCTTTTGCTTGCAGTCTTCTCTGCCTCAGGCTGGATCATTTGGTTGTTCCTGAGAGGGCCTGCCAATAGACCTCTCACTGTTCTTTTTCTCCTCATGCTTTGTTTCAACTGATAGTGACTTGAAATACATTGCTCATAATTTGAGACAAGGCTGCATCTGTGGCCTTGCAAGGACTCAACAAAGAAGAATCTATTTTATGTAATGTGAGGCAGACTAGATAAGCTCAGCACTGTTCTTGGGCTAATTCCATGTATCAGTGTTTTTTTTTATTCTCACTCCCCATAAAGGTTACCTTTATCATTCTAATTCTGTCAAAGAAGTGTACTCTATATCTTAGTGTTCCCACTGAGAAAATTATTGTTATTTTCACTAATAGACTCTTGCCAGTGGTGTCTAGTCAATTAGAGACTAGAAAAACAGAGCACAAATTGAAACACAAGGAGTTCTGTCTGAATATGAATCCTCTTTCCATTTTTTTTTTTTTCTGTGAGGGTGATTGAACACTGGAACAGGTATCTTGGGAATGCTGAGGAGACTCCATCCCTGGAGACAGGTAAAACCCAACTGTACGCAGCTCCAAGTAGCCTCGTGTAGCTGATCCAGCTTTGAGAGGGCAGTTGGACTAGACAGTCTCCAGAGGTCCCTTGAAACTTTTCTGTGTTTCTATGAAGCTAATACCTAAGCAAAGGTTATACATGCAGGATTGTCCTTAGCAGAATTAGACAAAACAAATTTTTCTGTCATGAAGATGAAGTCTGTTGCTTTCCTTTCTTTTTTAAATCCATGAGGATTTATATGTATAAAATCACAGAATCACTGAGGTTGGAATGGACCTTCAGGAACATCAAATCTAACCTTTCACTGAACACCATCCTGTCAAATAAATCATAGCACTAAATGTTGTGTCCAGGCATTTCTCAAACATTTTCAGGGATGGTGCCTCTACCACGTCCCTGGACAGCCCTTTCCAATGCTTCACAACACTTTTAATGAAGAAATTCTTCATAATATCCAACCTGAACCTCCCCTGGTCCAGCTTGAGGCCATTTCCTCTTTTCCTTTAACTATGATTGTCTTTATGGGTCCCTTCCAACTCAGAATATTCTGTGATTCCATGATTCTGCTATACATGCCAAGGAGAAGAGTCTGACCCCCACTTTGCTACAATCTCCTTTCAGGCAGTTGTAGAGAGCAATAAGGTCCCTCCCAAGACTCCTTTTCTCCAGCTTCCTCAGCCACTGCCCCTATGATACTAAACCCTTCAACAATTTCATTGCCCTTCTCTGGACATGCTCCAGAACCACAAAGTTTTGTCTGGTGTGGGGGCCCAGAACTTGACAGAGGTGCGTTTAAGTTCCTAAAAGGTAAAAGTATCTAGACGTTAAAGTAAGTCCTTGCGAATTATTAGTGTGAGAAAATGTATAAAAATTATTAGCAGAGTCCAATATGTTAAATTAAATGGTACACATTTTTTATGTGAAGAAGGAAAGTTAAGTTTGGTTTGGAAACATCCAAATGTTGTTGAATGAAGAAAAAAGGCATGTTGGTTGTAGGTGCTTTAAATAGACAGTTGTTCATCTTGCTAAGCATAAATCTTTTATGCACTTTTAAATGGGCACTCAGAACATATTTTTGCATTTTATTGTATGATCCATATCTATTTTCTATAACATTAAGTGACAAAAAATGCTCACTTCAGAAGAAAAAAATTAGTCACTGACACACTAGCTTGTCCCTTGAATATGATTCTTTACATGAAATTATGCTTTTTCTCATTTAAGGAAAGATCATTATGCACTTATTACAGTACCCTCTTAATGTGCTCTGTTCAAAGGAAACCATGACAGTTGTATGTGTGGTCATGTGTGACTGTGAGTTAGAGTGAAGCTTAGAAAAAGACATTTTTTCCCTAGTATAGGCCATTAAGATTTCCAGTCTTCTGGACAGGGAAGTAATCACTGCACTTCCATCATTACTTTGATAATTTTGTATTTGCTACGGTTTAATTTCAAAAGAAGTTAACTCATTTGGGTTTAAAACCAAATCAAACAGAACAAGACTTTCCTGACCTTCAAAAGTTTTGTTGTTGGACTGATTTCTAAGGTAGGATCTTATTTTTCAATGGTCATATGTTACAGATATGGTGTGACTTGAACCTGATCACAGAAGAGAGTTTGAAAAAACCCAGTTTAGGAATAATATTGCAAATGTAAGTAGACAAGCTATTTGCAATAGTATCGCAATAATATTTACTGGAAATGTCTTGAATTAGTAAAACATGAAAAAAATTAATACAAAATATTTTCTGACTTTTTCCCTATAAATATTTGGAATATGAGGTTAGTTTTGCTTTTTTATTTTCCTTTTTTTTTCCTCCTTGAACATATTTTCTTAGTCATAGCCAAATATTTTCAAACTATCTCTCCTGTTCACAGCTGGCAGCCTGTAACAAGTGGCGTCCCCCAGGGCTCTGTATTGGGTGCAGTTCTGTTTAGTATCTTTATCAATGATCTGGATGAGGGTATTGAGTGCAGCCTCAGTCATTTCACACGTGACACCAATTTGAGTGGGAGTGTTTGTTTGCTAGAGGGTAGGAAAGCTCTGCAGAGGGGTCTGGATAGGCTTCCCAAAGGACTGGCTGAGTCACCATCTCTGGAGGTATTTAAAGGAAAAATAGATGAGTTGCTTAGGGACATGGCACAGTGGTGGCTAAACTGTTTGTCTTAATGATCTCAAAGGTCTTTTCCAGTCTAAATGTTTATATTGTTCTATGGCCCTATCCCATTGGTCAATTATTCTGTACATCCAGATCCCCTCTTATGTCCTCATGCTTTGTCAGTTTTGATGTATGTAAATTTGATGTCTGCTTCCACTTCTGTTCCAGCTTATTTTTTCCTAATAAGGAATGATTTTTTCCATACTTGTTCACATGCGTTCTTGTCATCTACATCTCCTACACAAAGGATGCCTGCAGAAACATATTGGAAGATATACCTTGGTGGGAAGGAACAATATTGGATTAGCCATGTTGTATTATAGAATAGAAAGATTAGTCAAGGCATACACGTCATGAAGTGTAAGATCATGTGATCCATCTTTTATGTGCTGGAGTGATACGCATTTATTAGCTGTCATTATTAATGGTTTTATTAAGACAAACAATTAGAGTACTTTGGAATTTATGATAGTTATCCATTGCTGTTAGTATTTTATTTTTATCTCATATTGGTTTGAGTGACTAGTATTTTGCAAAATGCAAAATTGTTTAATTTCTATAGGTTTCAGTTAGTATTCCATGCTGTCTTCTGAGGCACTGCTGATAGAAAACTGGTATGTATTTTTTTTTTTTCCAAATGTATTTCAAGAAGTGAAAATCCTTCTGATTTTTCTGAAACAGATGTTTCCATATATAATTGAATTTCTCATCAAGATAATTGAGATACAATTCTAAGACAAAGACTGCTGAGTTAAAGTAGTTTTTCTGATGATTTCGTAAAAGTTATATGATTAAAAGAATGATTTTTAAAAAGATTACAACATGTATATTTTATCCCTTTCTGCCTTTGGCATTGGTTGCAATTTAACATTTGATACTAGAGTGTTTTTGTCATCTTTTAAATGAATACTTTATGTCATAGAATGTTAAACTGGATTAAATTTTCTTTTGCAGAACTATCCATAATGGCATCAAATGAAAATTCAATTATGGAAATGGGAAATTTCCCACATTTAGGGATAGCATTTTAAAAAGAATAACTTTTGAGAAACTTAATTTTCTGTTGATGCCTGCTACTGAGCTGCTTGAAAATCAAATTCCCTAATTTTCTCTTTAGAGGGCACACCAAATCCAAGTCTGTTCTGGGGTCTGTTATTATTAAACAGATTGATATACTGGAACTGTACTGCTACAGACACTGAATACAAAACTTGATAAGTGAAATTCAGCTAAATTACTAAGCAGGAACAAATTAACTATATCTATTTTTTTGTTTGTCTGCCTATTTATCTTAGCTGCAGGTGGTTTTGCTTTTGTTTTGAAGAGCAATAGAGCATAAATAAATTAATCTGAGATTAAACAATTTCTCTTTTTCAACAGCCTTTGAGCTGACAGTTGAAGCAATTTTTTGATCTTACTCCTCAATTTGTTTTTATACAATTTGCAGGTTTTTGGTGGGCAGAGACACTTCTTCCAACAAAGGTGAGGGTGGTAAATCAATGTGTACTAAAATGAACCAAAGCTGACAGTGACTAGGGTGACTGGGTATGACATCACTCTTTATTGCATTCATGTCTCATTGCATAGGGTTTCCAGAGCCTGCTCACAATGTCACTTTTCCTCCAGTTCTTGTTTCATGGAAACATGGAATTCAGCTTGTAACCTCTGGCTCGTTTTCCTGTATCTGATCTCTATCTTCCATCATTTGCTCCAAAGCAGAAAGTGCCTTCAGTGACTCTTTTGGCTGTGTTTATAGTAGATTTTTGTAAAAATAAGCCATCTTCTTTCTTCATAGGAAATCATTCCTGCTTCTTTCAGGTTTTGCTCTTCACTGCTTTCAGTCATCATCAAAACTTCTTTTCATTTTAAGAAACGTCAAAACAATCATGAGTTAGATGTTCTGATTCAGTTTTGTCATCTTGCTGCGTGTTATATATAAACTTCTAACATATGCACTTTTTTATTTACTACTAGATTCCCTGTTTATTAATTAATTTTCCTTCTACCTCCTATTTTATCTGTTTTAATAAAACAATTTTTTTAAACAAATATATAGCTGCCATACTTCACAATTACTTCTGTTTGACTACAATTTTTTTCTGCATGTGAGCTTTTTATTTTACTCTGCTGTTTGGAAAAGTCTGTTTTTCATAGCACCAATGTTTTTCAAGCTCAACAAATAATTGATGGTGTCTTCTTATTTGCTGGCACAACTAATTTGGGTGAACTCCCTGCAATCAATATATCCCTCTTTGTATTGCAAGCATGCAGATTGTTCTTCACTGGCTATTGATATTCTCCTGCTCCCAGGGGTCACAGCACTCAGTGTTTTCAGATTATTTTCCAATAATAAAGATGAAGTACAGTACATTGTAGGATTTTAGCCAGTGTAGGAACATACCCAGACATATAAAATGTTATAAGGAAAAACATGAATGAGTATGATTCACTGTTACCCTGTCCCAAGAGTACTGACTTAAGAGATTTTATTTATCTATTTTAATGCTAAATGGACACATTTGGTAAAACAGCTGAGGTAAGTAAAAATCATATCCTGTCAGGTTTAGCTACAACACATACATGAAATTATCTACTTTCATGTCTCACAACACATCTCTAGCACAAGCCAGGTAGGTAATTTAGTTTCTTCACTGAGCTCATTGAGAAAGATTTGGTTTTCCTTAAAAAATTAAAAATCCTTAATGTAGGTTAAGAATTATTTTAGACTGAAGAAATTAGGTAGGTTTAAGCCACTAATATCCATGAAAAATAAAGTGCTGTCTATGTAACAAAGAAAATAATTCTGTTTGATACCATACGTGAGACAGTGAAGTACTTGGTGTGAGAGAAATGGTTTCAAATCTCTTCAGCACTCTACTAAAATGTACTCTGGAGTCAACTTCTGTTAACCTTACTTTATGGATTTTTGAAATATTTATTCATGGAGTAGTGTAGTACAGGGTCAAGAATAGGCCAGACTTACAGACTCAGGAGATTGTTCCCATCAGATGCTTCCGAAGGGTTTGTGGGAAAAAAAAATAAATGGTCATCTTTATTAATGATCACAGAGAAAATATTATGAAAATATCTGTTCTTGTATGTGTATCTGTGTGTTTGTTTAATATATATTTGAGAACAAAACTAGAAGATATCATATGTAAGTAGCTGCAGACAGAAAAGAAACTACAATGTTGTGAAATCTCATAATATGCAAATTCTTTAACCTCACACCTATGAAAAACTGATCAAAGCCTTGTACTTCTAAAAGAGAGAAGAGGGGATAACAATATTAAACACCTCCCTTCAGATCTTCTGCCAGAAATCCTTGTGTTTTTTATCTTACTGAACCCAGTTACTTTTTCTAGTCATCTAATTATTATCATGCTTCCCTGCCATGAACCCCTATGCTTGATGCCATATGTTATAAGGCAAGACCTACAAAACTAGCTGAAATTCACTACCTACTTATTTAATTTAGATGTCTTTGTTGTAGTAGTTCTCATCAGCCCCTGTGTATCTTTGCTGCCTTAATGATTCACTTTGTTGCAGCTTTGAGAACAGCTGCCATAATAAAAAACTAAAGAAGGGTACTAGGGGTATTTGTTGATTCCAGTTTATGAAAATTGCACCTGACACTATTTTTGTCAGCTGAGGGATTCAGACACGTAAAATATTTCTTGAAGGATCAAAACTCAAGTAGGTACAGCTTGTGAAGTTACTGAAGCAATTTTCAGAATTTACTTTTTAGTAGCTGTAAAAAATGAGAGAAATAAAAAAATATTATTTCCAAGTTAAATGGTAACTTGGTTATAGCTATTAGAGCACTAGAATACCATAAAAGTCTCTCTATAAATGTGTAGCTTACAAACTATAATATTCAGCTAATTTTGTAAAAGGTTTTCAAGTAAAAATAATTTTCATCACATTTAAGGTTTCTTTATACTTACTTTCAGTCTTGCAAAGGCATTCAAAGGAGCAGCTGAAAAAGCATATGCCTTTGAAAGAGTAAAAGCCCCATTTGATGTAGAGAAAGGGGATCTGAATAGTTTTTAACTGCTCTTCCTGACATTACGTTTCACAGTACATTAGATACCATCTCTTTCCTGTTATAATACCCCTTATACCTAGCCTAAAAAATAGATTAAATTTGTTGCAGTGTGATGCTTTTCATTTCTTTGCTGCCAGATGTCATGTGAAAATTCTTCATCTACTTCCTCTAGTGCATGTGACTACAAAAAGTGATAAACCATTGGTGCAAAGATGAAAAAATCCACAAAATAAACAAAAAAAATCTCAAGAAAGAAAAGATAAAGTGCTAAATCAATTGGAAACTAATGAAATGCTCATCAGTATGTGCAGCTTTATGGCATGCCCAATTCTGGGTTTTGTGGTACAGAGTGACTTTAGAATTACCTAACAATATAGGTAGGAAAACATATTGATGTCTTCTGAAATAAGTATTATTGGAAATCTCCTTTCAAATAGAGTACTATGGGCCTAGTGCTTGTTGAATCACTCTGCCATCTAGTGCATTAGATTCTGCAGCCTATGTCTCCTTCCTTGATTTACTGCTTTTTAATCAAACATCCAGCAGTTTTCCACTGTCTGCTGCATGTCTGTGCTCCTTAGTCCTCCACAAAGCCACTATCTTCCAGTTATTTTCAGGATCTGCAAGACTTACAGTATTTCTTAAAACTTTTTCTGTGGCTCTTTTGTGATACTTCCCTATCAAAATGGAGACTATCAAGAGTATGTGGTCTTCAACCCAAAGTTATACTGCAACTAATCAAAACCAAACTGAGCTAGCTCAGTTCATAATTATTTCTATGCAGTGTTTTAGTTTAGCTGTACTAATAATAGACTTTAAAATGTTTGCATAAGGGCAGAAAACACATATTGTATTTAGATTAGGTATATATAGAGGACTGTCACAATATGACATGAAAGAACGAC